>JBBUKS010009408.1:0-12390 GCA_038050645.1 Hedychium gardnerianum | reverse complement strand
GAGGATATTTCAGATTTTCTACATTTGAGGCGAGTACTTCTTACTTTGTTTCCTTAGTTAATTGACCTTAGTGCATGCCTTATGTTTTGATAATTAATTAGGGATCTTAACTCTAATCTTATTTAACTTGAGTTTGATACTTGGTACTTGACCGTAGAGATAAATCTTCTTGATGTCAATACACTCTCTTGATTTACTACTCATGTGGTTCAGTAGTCATTTGTTAACTTTTATGTATTTTCATTACTACGATTATATATTTTCGGATATGCTTGTGATATTGTTGTATGGAGTTGACTAGATCTGTGATATGTTTTATTTGCATCTTGCTCTTAATAGCATTTCATTTTTATGCATGCTGATGACTATGTCTCCCTTATGGGTGAGATAGTCGTCAGTCATATTTTCGGCCCGCTCGATCACTCAAGGAAGTGATGGTTGGAGTGTGTGCAGTATCTCGGGTCGGACTCACTCAACCACTCATGGGTAGTGGTTGTATAGAGTGTATGCATACAGGGACGATTATTAATGTAGCTAGATAGCTATTTTACATCTTTGTCTACTCGTTTCACTCGAGAGTAGTGGTTGTATGGAGTGCGTACAGTTGTCACGGTCCTACCCATTTGATCACACAGATGTCATGATGGTTGGAGTGGTGAGTAGGAGTGACATTGCATTGCATATGTATTTGCTCTTGCATGTGCATTTTATTGTGGATTTGTGCATGCTAGGATGTATGTTGTTCTTATACAATGGCATGATACATTCAGATGTGATTTGTTGGCTTGTAGAGTATTTATGTTATTTTTATGATGCACCTGAGTAATGAGTAGTATTGTTTCAGATTTTGTATTGTTTTCCGATCAATACTCCATACCTAGTGGATAAGATTTGGTTTAAGTAATTTCTATTATGACTTTACCTTTGTTCAGGTTGGTACTTCCTTATTTGAGATTATATATCTTTGTTTCCTTATCTATATTAGTCATGCACTATACTCTTTTACTCGCTGAGTTATTTGAATTCACCACCTGTATGTTTTATTTTCTTCAAGTAGTAGTTAGACACTACGAGAGTCGCATGGAGATCCCGTCCGCCTGTCCCACAACACCTAGAGGGTGTTTTACTTCTTCCGCTTCATATTCACATTTACTTCTTCCATTTGGATTTAAGATTTGGGTTTTCTGGACATGTATTGTAATAAGATTGTCTTGATCGTTGGATATCTAACTTTGTTTGGGTTTGTTACTTTGGACATTTACTATTTTTGTATTTAAGTCGTGTAGGCTTACATTGTTGTGGATGGTTTTAAGCCATGAAGGCTCATATCCTATTACTCTTTCCTTTTGAGTGGTTTTCCATACGGATGTTGTGTGTAGATAGTTGTGGATATATTTGCGTAGTGTTGATATTTTTATCAATTGTGTCATTGTGTAACCAAAATTTGTAATTGTCACAAGGGGAGTGTTGTCCATTTTCAACGGATAAGTATACTCTCGGGGCGTGACAAAGAATATATTTAAAAACACTAAGACCTTAACTTCAGTGGGAGAGTTTTAATAAAGGGAGAGCAATTTTTTTTACATTTATGAAAATCTTTCGAAAGTTGTCTCTCTACTTAAAGTTTTATGTTGCATTAAATCTTTACTTGCAAAATATTTTTACTTAACTTTGAACTAGGTTGCCATAAATCAAAAAGAGGGAGATTGTTCGTACTGGAAGCACCAGCTAATCGAACCTATGTTTAGATAGATTGTAAAGGTTCAAAGTTAAGGTTTGTTGTTATCTAATGAGTCTGAGTGGGTGTGTAGGAAGCTCAAGAAAAATGTCCTAAGGGAACTTAAGCAAGGTGAAAGTCCTAGTTGAGGCTAGGCAAAGAAGTCCTGGTTAGCAAACTGGGCAAGAAGACCTAATCAGGGAAGATTGGGCAACGAAGTCCTCAGGGTGACTAGGTAGAAGTCTTGGCAGATCGAGGACATCAGGAACAAGTCCTAGGGGTCGAGGACACTAGATGGAAAGCTCTAAGGGTTGAGGACATCAGGAACAAGTCTAGGTGGATCAAGGATTGGACGTCTAGTGAAAAATCCTAGAGGTCAAGATCGGATGCTGAGCGAAAGTCCAAACAGTCTGGAGGTCCAGATGTTTGGAAATAGTTAAATTCTCCTGAGAGGAGTAGGTGAAGACACGTTCCCCGTTGTGGGAATAATAGACATAGGTTTGACCTAGGGTTTCATAGGAAATCCAAAAGTTAGAACCAGACAATCCCGAGACTGTCAAACATATTTGTTATATTTATTATATATATTTCTATTCTAACACTGTGATGTAGAAGATAAAGCTTGGAAACTTCTAAACCAGGCGCCTGGAAGGATCCAGGCACCTCAAGTCGAGCCAAGCACCTCAAAGGGATTGAGGCGTCTCAATGACCTCAACGCAAAGTAGGATGAGGTGGCAACCTCTGGTTGGTCGGTGCACTTCAATAACCAGACGCCTCAAAGGGATTAAGACATCTGGGTTGGGATATACTCAGCCTGAGTCACGCAGTGGCCAAATCAAGCTACGTCAGCGCTTGAGGCGCCTCAAAGGAATTAAGGTGCCTAGAACCGGATAAGGCGCAACTTACTTGGATCCAATCAGATCGACTCAGATAGAGGCACCTCGATGCGAATAGAGGTGCCTAGATGGGTTAATAAAAGGAGACTTCGACCAACAGCTTCATACAAGCATTCTACACAACTTTCGTACTTGCGTGCTACTCCGGAAAGATCTCCATGACATCGTAACACTACATCGACGACTATGCTCAAGTTCTTACTTTACAGTGGTTGGTATAATTGTCTTTACTTGTACTTTCAATTCTATATTCTTGTATTATTCAAACTGATAGTGGATTGCCCATCGAGAGCACTCATTTTGGTGCGGGCCTTGGATTAGCCTTCGTCGGGCGGTGAACCAAGTAAAAATAAACGTGTCACCTTTTGTTTTTCCTTGTTCTTCTTATTCTGCTACATACTCGAGTTTCTACGAAAATTGTGAAAAAATGATATCCGTTATTCACTCCCTCCTCTAGCGCTCTTTTAAATCCTACAATGGCAACAAGAAATTTTATGTCGATGATTAGCACTCTGATTGGAGAAAACTGCAAGTGCACGATTGTCATCAAGTAATAAAAATATTGACCCCATAGGGACTATAAAATCGAGTATTAGTCGAAATCGTGAAGTGGGTTATCACAAATTGCAAGAGTCAAGAAAGAAAGAAAACAAGCCGAGAACACATGAGAAGTCATAGAAGAAATCCGAATTTAGGGAAATGATTCTAGGATTTCGGTTTTGCCATGATGACTATTGACACCCTAAGTACTATTTACTTTCCTACCTTAATGTTTGTTCACATGCAGTTGGTCTATTCTGATATACTAGTATATGATTTTGGAATTATACCGGCATGCCTACCCAAACGAGAGGCCTACTTCCAAGGTAGCTTTACTAAAGTCACTACTTTCTTAGGGAGTCTCTTGTCATGATGCCCCATGGTTCTCTAGGTACTGTCCCCTACTTTGTGATGCTGAATCGGGGTAAACCCATTAAGCTCCGTGATAGCCAATGGTACCATCGTGAGATTTTGAACTACTTTCGTGACAAACCCCTCACGTCTTAGTCTTTATAGGTCGGAGATTTGGGTTTACCTTTCGGTCCTTTCATGCATCCCATGAGATACGAAGATGCACGGTTAGTGTCATAATCGTGTATGTACAATAAAGTTGGGTCATGGATAAACATATCATGCGATAAAGAAAGATAAATAAATATAGAAAATAAATGTCAATAATACATTGTGTTATTCCCTCATCCTAGAATCTAGAGTATTACTCAATGTAGATGGAATTACAACAGAAGATAGAGAAGAAGACATCCTACAACTCAAATCAAAGACAAAAGAGAAGAGGAAGCTTAGTTGTATTGTTGCTGGTGTTTTCGGAGGAAACTCCAAGCTCTAGGGTGGACGGAAACTTCGACGACTCCTTGGAATGACTCTCCTAGGGTTCCCTGTCACGAGGAAAACCCACCTTCTAGGGAGGGTAAAACCCCTTTATCCCTTGATGCCTTATACAAGTGCCCCCTTACTTCCTTTATAGCCTCCAAGGATATCAAAACTAACAAACTTTCGTAACAATTTGGGGGCACTTTCCTAACTTTTTCAAGTTTTAATCTCTAAGCCTAGTCAAGTCATCATCTAACCATGTTTCTTATGCTTCCGATGATAGACACTTACCTGCCACACACATAGTTCATCTTTCTCAAAGTCTATACAAGATCTCAAAGGATTGCTCAGAATCAAGAGAAACGTAACAGTTATTTCCCAGTAACCTAGCTCGGTCTCAAACAGGTAACTTGTTAGTTTTCACTCACAACAACTATTTTTATATCCCTTATTCAAAATGTTTTTTTGGTACTTGTAAGATGTAGCAGTAGGACAAATATAGAGATTTTAAATTTTTTCAAATGAGTTGACATGATCCGAGTTTATCCAGTAACCAAAATGTAGTTGAGAGGTCACCTTAGAAGCACAAGTACTAGTCTGGTTCTATGAATCATGACTATTTTTAGAATTATCTACTATTAAAATTAGGCAAAGTGTAGAGAGATTCTAAAACTAGACCAATCCTCATAAAAATATAACTCACTTCATGCTAGTGTAGATAGAAAAAAATAGATCACTAAGCATACTAGCACCATAAATCACAACATGAAAGTCTAGAATAAGCGTACTAGCATTTTTCCAATAAGGACAAACCAACAATGATATGATGACTGATGCACTAAAAATGCCACAAATAAAACACAACCAAATCAGAACAAGCCAAAAGTAGACCAAACTGAAACAAGCATATGTACATATGCACAAACCCCCCAGACTTAGCACTTCATTGTCACAATGAAAAGAAAGTCAACTAGGTGGAGGAGGACGAGGAGGAAATCTAGGTAAATGGGACAAGTTGTCAAGATGCTCATGGTACTGATAATGGCTAGCAACTTGTTACCGTCGACCCCTTCGGCGATGCTGAGCTCTGTTCAGCCGCTGTTAGTCATGGCTAGGATTGTACTGGAGAGCTAAGGTCTCAAGATTTCTCCCAGATCGATCCACAGTCGCTGCCGCCCTCTCTTCGGCCTCGAGCACAGAATGTCGTCTCTTCCTCCTTTTCGGCCACCGATCTGCCACCACCACCCATCACTGGTGTTGCCCTCCATTGGTCGATGTCACTACTAGCCTCTGTTCCATTGATAGCTCAGCGACATTTCTCTTCTTCTCTGACCATCCTTGCTTCGACTAGATTACCACCAACCAGATTTGGTGCTCCGGCTAAATCCAAGATCAACCACTCTGCTCCGGCCACCCCAACCTTGTCCAGAAGCCACCACCGATTGGGGTAATAGTTTGTTAAGAAAATTTGGGTTGTGTTAGTGTTTGTTAATGGTTAGGTTGATCTCCGATCATTTCCAGGAAGCTATTGCTGATTTGGCCACTAGCTCTTGACGACCACTCAAATCCAACAAATCCAGACTACTATTCAGATCTGCTTCGACCGGGAAATTTCCAACTATGTCAAATTGTTGCTGCTACTATTCAGGCCTCCACCAATAGGTAGGGATTATGAATTGGGTTTTGTTAGCTTTGTTGAGTTGATTTGGGTTATGAATTCTGATTGTGTAGTATGGTGTTTCTTGCATTAGTACAAATTGGAATTCTTGAATTTAAATTTGATCTATTGAATAATGTTAATTTGTATAAGATGGTTGTGGATTCATATGGTGTAGTTAGATTTATGGTAGCTTAGCCTTCTTGAAATGCATGATGGGAATTAGGGTTGAATTCAAATTTGAATTGGGTGTTGGTGCTACTATTCCGACACTCGGTGGTGTTGTTGGGTGTTCTCCGGCCACTCTAGAGTTGTTCCGGTAGCCCACCATCAGTAAGGTAAGGAGATTAGGGTTAATTCCAATTAATGTCATCCTTGATGAATATCTTGGTATTCTTGAATTGGTGGTTGTTAGATTTATGTAGTTAAATTCATGACTAGTGAAATTGGTATGCTTGAATAAAAATAAAGGGCTAATGTACATGATCTCTTGTATTATCATTTGTGATTAGGACGTGAAGTTAAGGGGCTCTCATGTTCATATATCCTGTTATTGGAATTGCCTTACTTGTGAAGATAACATCAATTAGGCTAGATGGATACCTTATGTAGGGGTTCCGTTAATTGAGGTGGGATAATAACTTCTATGTGAATTTGAGATCAAGGATTTTAATGGATGATTTAATTAATAGAATTTCTTGTGGTTAGATGAGTGTAAATCGATTTGGTGATTTGCGTGGATACATTATCTATAAATGATAAGTGATGGATTTAGATTGAAGAAGATGTGTGGTTCTTGTATAACTACATCTTAGAATTTTAAAATGAAACCTAATTGTTAGGGTTATATATGGGTAAAGGAATCTTCATTTGTTTCTTAAGCTGTGCCCATTGAATTCCTTATGGAGATTTAGCTTAGAATTGAAAGAAGTGGGGGTGATTAGGTTGATCTATTTAGGATTTCCTAATCGATTTAGGATTTCCTAATCGATTTAGGATTTGGTTTAGTTATTTGAGTTATGATAGGTCTTAGTTGTAATTTGTGTTTTACATCGCAGGATTCTGATTTGGAGCATACTCTTGGACATGAAGACTTTTGGTATGAGATATACAACAAGCAGGTAATTCTAACATTGACTCTGGTAGTTTATTTACCTTAGTGCATGATTTGATACCATAGTTAAAAATTAAATTTACCTTAACTCTAGTCGCATCTTTACTTGTGTTTGATACTTATATACTTGTACTTTATGTTGATCTATTTGTTCGCATGCAGTCTCTATTGTTGTTATATCTTGTAGTGTGTACACGTGTATGATGTGTACCTTAGAAAACATGCTATGATCATGTAGCTGATAGACACGCGTGTGGCGTGCATTTACATTTATTTGTTAGTCTTGGTTTCATTTATACCATGTAGTGTAGATGTGGACACGTGTGTGATGTGTACTAATTTTGATGTAGTATTTATTTTATATTCTTGATTGTATGGTAGACACAAGTGTGGCATGTGCCCTTGATAATGTAGCATGTGTTGTATGTTATGATTGTAGATGTGAACACGTGTGTGACGTGTACTCTAGGAGATATAACATGCTAGCTCATTTCTGATTGGGTTGTTATCATCATGTGTGTGTGACATGGATTATAGTTAATCTGTCTTGATTAATGTAATGATGTACATTGCATAGATAGACAATCGCGATAGTAGGATTAGTTGTATTCTACTCATCTTGGTGATGATGTATGCTAGCGACCAGGGCTCCCTTTGGGTGTGAGCTAGTCGTAGCATCGGTGATGCATGTATGCTAGCGACCAGGGCTCCCTTCGGGTGTGAGCTAATCATAGCATCAGTGATGCAAGTATGCTAGCGACCAGGGCTTCCTTCGGGTGTGAGTTAGTCGTAGCATCAAAGAGATACATGGGCTAGCGACCAAGGCTCCATTCGGGTGTGAGCTAGTCGTAGACATGTTACTATTTGATTTATTATACCCTGGCTACCCACGAGGTCATGCGTGGTAGAGAGTTTCTCCCGCAGTCCATAGCTAGATAGCTACCTCCTGTCTGCCCACGAGGCCATTCGTGGTAGAGAGTTTCTCCCACAAACAGGGACCCTGACATTTTCGGACTGCCCACGAGTATTGTCGTAGAGCGTTTCTCCCGTAGTCCACAGCTGATGAGATGGGTATCTTGGTCATTTGTAGACCCTATGGTAGAGTGTTGCTCCCACCTACGAGACCCCAATTTCTATACTCGTTTCGATATACGTAGATGAGATATTGTACTTATATGGATTTCTAACGGTACATGCATGGGAGATGTTGTACTCATTTTGTTTATTACTGACACTACTCATGATACAGTGTGCAGCTGATTAGAGTGTCTGTGTAGTAGAGACATTCATGAGCATGTTTCCATTTGGGTGAGTATCTACCTCTGAGATTGTATACCTTTGCACTCTTTATACTGATATTGATTATGCACTGTCTTTCTAAATCTGCCGAGTATTTCTTGTACTCACTACCTTGCGTATCACTTTATTTCAGGTTAGCAGATTGGGTCGCTTAAAGGGTTCTGCCCGTGCCGTCCCATGTCGTGTTGAGGTTTGGTTATCTTCTATTTGCTTTAGTGATTTTTTTTTACTTCTGCACTTACTTTTCATTTGGCATTGTAATAAAATAACTTGGACTTTGATTTGATTTTGGCTATGTACTCAGAGTTTTAAGTCGTGTCGACATGCGGTTGAGTATTTGAGTTTCTTTGATTTACTTGTTTAATAGTATACTGCGTGATTGTGCTACCTAGGTAGGGTATTATTGTTTATACTGCGTGGTTGTGCTACCCGAGTAGGGTATTATTACTTACACTGCGTGGTTGTACTACCCGAGTAGGGTATTATTACATACACTACGTGATTGTGCTACTCGAGTAGGGTATTATTATTTTATCAACTGTGTGGTTGTATAACCAAGAATTATGATTGTCATAAGGGGAGTGTTGTCCGTTATCAACGGATAAGTATACTCTTGGGGCGTGACACTGGATATATGTAATCCAGATTTAGTTGTTCCATATTTGTATGCAGGATAAAATGCAGAAATAAAAATATTCTGTAAAAAAAATTAGTTTGTGATGAATTTTGTGACGAAAATGGATTCGTCATAAAATATCATAAAATCACTGTTATATCATAAATCTGCGACGAAAACCAGATTCGTCGCAAATCTGCGTCAAAAATCAAATTCGTTACAAATCTGCGATGAAAACCAGATTCGTCGTAAATCTGCGACGAATATAATGTTTTCGTCGCATATTTGATTTTATTATTTTCTGCGATGAAATTTGTTTCATCGCAAATTTACAACGATTCTTGCGACGAAAAATTATTTCATCGCAAAATTCGTCCCAGATTAATTTTGCGCTAATTTTTTTTTTAAAAATTTATCATAAAATTCATCCCCAAACTGTCATTTTTTTGTATTGCATTTCGCACCCGTTGAAAATTAACTCAGGCCTATTATTAGTAATATCCTTATATAAATTAACTATGTTAACCCATGAGAGCAATTGAATCACATATATAAAGAGACACCTTGTGATCCTTGTAAAATGAAGCACCCTACTAGCCAAAGCTCTAATATCTCATGGTTGACAAACTATGCCCTTCGGAATTTAGAGGTAAACTCAAATCCTCAAGGTGGTTCACTTAGGAGATTGGCGTTGAGGGGGAGGAGATTTAAGACTTGAGGTGATTAAGATGGACTTCTAAAATATTTGAATAATCATAGATCAAATTGAGTCTTTTAGGTATGATGTTTTAATCAGAATTATAGCTTTGGATATGATCGAGTTGGTCACCACGTAAAAGATTAATCGAATTCAAGTAATCGAATCCCAATAAAAGCTATGAATATACTCTCTCACATGGAGTCTATTTCAATTTCCTAATTTATTCTTTTTTAATGATGTAAAATAATCATGAGGAGTCATTAGGATGATATTTTTTTTCGAATTTAATCAGAATTATAGAGCTCTCAAGAGATAGACATGATCAAATTTCTTTTATGATAGTTGATGTAAATTTAATACTATTATTATTTAAATATATTAATTGAACAACGTTATTCATATTTAAATGAAAAATAATTAGGCAAACAAGAATTAACATCAAGAGATAAAGAAAAAGGTAGGCAAAAAAAAGGAGAAAAATAAAAAATAGAAAAGAGGAAGAAAAGAGAGGACGTTAAATGGGGAAAGCAACCATCTTTTGGCTTTTGCTCTGCTGCATGGTAAACACTCGGACAGTAAATAAGAGGATCATAATTTAAATTTCAGGAGAGATGATTTGAGTGTGTATAAATTAGGTTCTAAATTTATAAATCAAAGTCCAAGGTATGGAACCTAAGAAAGAGTCTAACCCAATTCAATTGAGATATGATAGCTTTTTTATGATCTAATATTCTTGTCAATACATTATCGCCATTCTGTTCCGAATTGTAATCTCTAAAGACACATATAGCTCCATGAGCAAAAACTTATGTCACGATAAATCCTGTAATATATTGATGATGAGTATATAATGCAGTTTGAGTAGTAAAGTCTTAGCTTTGGATCAGTCCGCTTCGGATGACTATGTCTATCATCTTCTTCAGGTTCCTCTTCTACTTTTGATGTCTGGCGCAATTAATTCTCTGATTGTATATGAGACGGTTGATCTTCCTCTCACTTCTCCCTAAGAGTACCGAGATCATTGCGGTTAGGCATTCTAATGGATAATGAAGGAATCTAAAATTTAAATCTCAATTGTGACACACTAAGGGGATTTTTACTCCAGTGAACAGTTGGCCTAACACTAAAAAAAACCCAATAATTTAGAGACAAAATTCTGCGACAAAAAATTATCATCACAAAAAATTATCATCCCAAAATTATAACAACATTTGCGACAAAAATATAATTTATCGCAAATTAACAACGAATTAAATTCGTCGCAAATTAGCAACAAATTTATTTTTGCTGTAATTTCACGATGAAATTCAATATTTGTCGCAGATTCTGGGACGAATTTTGAATTCATCACAAATTCTGCGACGAATATTTAATCTGTCGCAGAATTTCTGTCGAATTTGTTATTTGTTGTAAAATTTGCGATAAATTCAAAATTCATCGTAGAATTTCCTAAAATTATTATAATTAATATTTATAAATTAAGGGCAAAATTAGGGACGAATTTTGTATTCATCCCAGATTCTAAAATTCGTTAACTATAAAAATAATAATAATAATTCATTTAAATTTATAAAAGTTATTTAAATTTGATTAAAAAATAATCTAACTCAAATTAATTATTTAAACATGATATTATATATTAGAGTAGTTTAGATTAAAATTAATATAAAAATATTTGAAAAAAAACGATATTTAAAAGAAAAATGAGATATACTAAAAATAAATAAGATCAAATTATTATATATATATTAACTTTATTTAATATTAATAATTTTAAATATTTAAATAATATTATTATATATTATAATAGTTTAGATTAAAAATAATATAATAATATTTGAATAAAGATAATAATTAAAAGAAAAATAGATGAGACTAGAAATAATTAATTTGATATTATTATTTCGTATCATTCCGAACTCTCTAGAACTAAGATTCGTGTTCAAAAGATTACTGATATCAAAATATTGGGTCAAAATGATGTTTGAGGATATTTATATAATTAAGAGAACTAGACGAACATATATGAATTGGTTTCGTGTTATTCTGAGCTCTCTAACATTAATTTGTAACTCTAACATATTCAACTCACTTATGTAACTTTAACATATTCAACTGACCTTTGAAGTTAATCTAATTGACTTAACTATGAATAAAAATGTATATTAGGTAAAATTAATATTTGAGGTCATAGACATAATCAGGAGAACTAGACGAATATATAAGAACTGATTTCATGTGATTCCAAGTTCTCTAGGTTAATCAAATGATTTCGGAGATTTTTTTAAAAAAAAAAAAATTGGACCAATTCTGTGACGAATCTAGGATTCATCGCAAAAGTGGTCCTATTTTTTTTAAAAAAAGAAAATTTTCCTCCGAAATTGGTTGATTAATCTAGAGAGCTCAGAATCATATGAAACCAATTCTTATGTATTTGTCTAGTTTTTCTGATTATGTCCTTGATATTAAATATCAACTTTACCCAAAATATTGAGATCAGTGATTTTTTAACACAAATTAAATATTTTAGATATAAAATCAGTACTGATCTCTTCTTATTTGATAAAAAAAAAATTTCAAGGCATGAACTTACTCAGGAGAACTAGACGAACATATGAAAACTAATTGCATGTCATTTCGAGCTCTCTAAGTCAATCAACTAAAGAGCTTATATTTTTTTTAATTTTTAATTTAAATCTACGACGAATCCAGTATTCATCGCATATTTGGTCCAAATTAAAAAAAACAAAAAATTCCTCCGAAATCAATTGATTGACCTAGAGAGTTCGGAATTACATGAAACCAGTTTTTATATGCTCGTCTAGTTCTCCTGATTATTTTCATGATCTCAAATATCAATTTTACCCAAAATATTGAGATTGATGATTTTTTTAACACGAATCAAACCTAGCATATATAATTAATATTAACTCTTTTTAATATATATATATATATATTGTATTATTTTAACTAGGTTATCCGTCAATTTAATTAGTAATTTTTTTTATTTGGACCAATTC
>JBBUKS010009397.1:0-12391 GCA_038050645.1 Hedychium gardnerianum | reverse complement strand
AAGGGAAGGAAAATTAGGAAGTGCGTCGCGTAGTATAAGGCAAATGGTTTATAAGGGGTCGAGAGAGATACGTGAGGCATCCATCCCTCTCGCGTGGAAGGACAGCGGAACATGATGAAACCATTCGAGTCGTTGCTATTTCGATCCAATCGACCAGAGGCGACGATCATTGACTGTAAATAAGCAGGCACCGAAGTAGGTGAGTGATTAGATTCTCATGTAATTTACTGATGACCATGACCGCCTGCCAATAAAATAGACACCCCTTCACACCTCAAATCTATGAATAGATGGACGGATAATTCATTTGACCTTATCTGCTATCTGCTGCTGCTAATTGTGTTGGGACTGAAATTATGGATAAGGGAAGGAAAATTAGGAAGTGCGTCGCGTAGTATAAGGCAAATGGTTTATAAGGGGTCGAGAGAGATACGTGAGGAGGCAGGCACCACTCTTTAATTGCAGGAATTGGCACCTACCTCTCTTGTGGTGGCGATGGCTGATGCAGACAGGGAAACCAATGGAAAACCAGCCGCTTTTGGAGACCAGAGGAGCTTGTGCCACTCAAGAGCATTTCTTCCACACTCGGAGACCACAAATGTCCTTGTCCGAGCACGCACCATCTTCCACTCTCTGTGTTCCCACCTCGCGTCCAATGAGAGCCAATGCCCAAATCAGTTGAGGCAATGAAGAATTCGAGTTAATCCATGTTGATCGATTGAAGTATTTTACTGTGGATTGTATCAGAAACTTAATGCCGTACCTCCATGTGAGGCCACAGAGCTGATGCCTGCTGCTGCATTCATGGTCACACTGCTGCAGACAGTGCCCTCTCCCTGCCCTGTTTCAGAATCATGGAAAAATGAATAGCAAGATAACCCAAAAAAGTTCGCAGTCAAAATGCCTGAATGATTGGATTCTCTCCCTCATTCCCGCTTTAAATGACTTTTTACTACTGGCTTTACTAGCTTCATTCCCATCCCAATCCTGCTTTTTCCTGTCTCTCCCCTTCATTTATTGGTTGATACAGAAAAGCAATAAAGTTGAACTGAGCAGTCTCAAAAGCCTTCTTTGCTACTTGCCCTCGGGCAAATGGCAGGCATGGAGTGGAGGGTCCGTGTGTGGTATTCTTTTTCCTAGTGGGAATTTCATAATTAACCAAGGCAGTGGCCTTCAACAGTGTGCCTCATGCTGCTCCAAAATGTTATGATTTAACTGCAACTCCAGGCCCACCGAAGCCAAAGCCAACGCCATTGATCAGATTTCCATGTGACAATGTCAGTCGCTGTCCTGCACAGTAACCAAACTATGCCTACAGGAATATAAAGCAGAAATACGAACACAATTTCAAACACTCGCCAAACTAAATGAGCAAAGGCTCATCTGTAGTGGTTCCGACGAACAGTTGGTGTGCATTGAAACATCCATGATCCAACTGTAAAAATATGAGGGGGAGAGCAAGGGAACCTCCCCATGTGGGGGATCAGCTGGTGTGCAGGACAAAACTGATTATCCTGTTTGTGATGGCTTCCAGATAGATATGACATTGCAACTAGACTCCTGTCTCCCTGAGTTTCTCCAAAGCGTTCATTTTACATGGAGAAGCTTTCTTCTCGATCATCCCTCTCCTCTCATTTGATAACTAAAGGAAGATTGGAGCAGCATCATAGCAATGGGGCCAATTAGTCAGTGCCTGTGTGATGTCAATAGACTCCTGTAGCCATCCTGTCTTCTTGTGATTGATTAGTTAATTAATTATGCAACCAATAGCTAAACTCTATGATTAGTGCGAGATAGCAAACAAATGACAAATGTTTGTTTTCCGTATTATTAATTTAAGCTGATGATTCCATCTGCATTGAGGCAGTCGCTTTCGGAAGTGAAATGGCTTGTCCTGATGCCTGCAGATTGCCTCCGTTAATGGAGGATTGCCAGATGCTAACAAGAAATTAACTTGGGGACACTCGAGTGTTGCACTACTACTGCCTTGCTTTTCAAACACGTTAGGTGAGGCAAAACAAAGGCAAAGAAGAAGGGCGTTTCACTGTCATCTGCAAACTGCAGCGATCATATTTGCTAAGAGGGATTGGGATTGGGATTGGGATTGGACTGTTACCCACCAAAGAAGCCGAGCAGCTAGGTGTTGGTTGGAGAGTCGTTTTCGGTATGCATGGACGGCACTTACTGGATTCTTTTTGCAGAAAAAATTGACAGGAAAAGGACTGCAATGGAATCCAATCATTTTGGAGGGTCATTTCATGGCCATCCTTGCTGTCAGCCATCCACTGAGTAAAACTTTCCTACAGACACGATGCATATAGAAATAATTCATCTCTCTCAAAGTATACGATCGATGAGCAGTTGCATTTCCTTTCTCTCCAGTATAATATTTCATCCAGTTGATTGAAGCCCCACCTTGTCTAAAGCTACTATATTTTTCCTGAGAAGGCTAAGCATGCGATTTAATTAAACAGAAACAACAGTGTTCAGCAGCTGTGCCAGATTTGCAGAGCACTTGCAATCCTGAAGAACTACAACAGCTACGGCAGAAAAAATTTTGGTGAAAAGTAAGCAGTCCTTATGTGAGTGAGAATGAAGGCCGCAGCTTAACCTCAGATGAAAAGTTCATGAAAACTCTAATTCATAAAGCAGAAACTCCTGTAGCAGATTCTCTCACCTACGAACTCACTGCCAAAATACAATTTTAAACTAGTATCAGTGATTCTATGTAATCGTAAGAAGCTTCTTAAGGAGAGAAAGACAACAATGTATCAAAGCAGTGAAGAGCAAATTTTGATCGAAATTAGCAAGATCAAACATTCATCATAATGCAATTGATATCAGGAGTTTAATTATAATCATGCCTGCTAGGTGTGTTGATTCTAAATACAAGAATATAAAGAGTACGTAAATGGTCTGGAAAACAAAAGGATGTTTTTTCTTCTTCTTAGGTGATGATAAAATGTGTGAGAGTTTCAAAGATTTTAACTGTCGAAGCATTTGCAATTATCCAACAACTTTCTCAAAGTGATAGAAGATAAGGGATCTGACTGATTGTGCCTGAGTGATTCTAGGGTTTTAGAGGTTTCAAAGATTTCGTTGCCTGGTGAATCAAAGAAGGGATGAGACGGCAGGCCATATGAAGTGATCACTAGCCTCCGCGCCGGCGACCGGAGTTCCTCGGCGTCGATGAGGCGAATAGTTGAATACGAGGAACGCGACAGCACTTCTAACGGCCGAGATCCAATTCCAATGGTATATTATACGGCTGAAGAAGAACTCCGGCACAGGAAGGAGGAGAGGATTCGGCGACGTCAATGACACGCCGACCGCCGCGGCCTCTGCTTCTCATCGTCGACGATGACCATAGCCATGGTTGACTGTCATCTGCCTGTCAAGCTGCGTCATCCCAATCCGTCATACGCATACTTGAAGACCGCGTCTATGCGACCCCTTCAACCTTTGGACTAACTCAAGCTCGTCAAATCTCCACCATCCAATTTCTGAACTCCCCAAAACCATACCTAGCTTTGGAACGCACCACCAAGACTGTGGGTCACGCGATGCTGGTGGGTCAAGGTCCAGTGAGTACGCGATGCGCGAGCGTGACAGCTAAGTACCAAAGGTAAATTGAAAACAATTGGGCAAATGGTTCGGTACCCGTTCGGTACCCAACCTGTCGCGTGATGCCATGTCATATATAATGGACACGTGTCTTAGGTAGTTGGATACGATAAAATGACATGGAAATTTTGACTTGTAAGTAATTTGTTAAAGTGGTTGTGAGAGAGAGAGAGCCATTGCGGACGGAGATCGATCTCGACCTCGTTGCCTTCGACCGTTTCTCTCGATCGATCTCATTCTGTGGGAACTAGCTGGATCCGTCCCGAGAGACGCCGTTGAAGGCTCCGGCGCCGACGCAGACGTCGTCGTCCAACGGCCTCATCCGGTGCCGCTCGCCGTCCGCACCGGAGCTCAGCCGCGTGCACTCCGAGATCCAGGACAAGATGAGGCGGGTGCGCCAGGGGAGTATCCCCGACATCATCCAGCGCTACCGAGGCATCGTCCTCGTCGTCGCGGTCCCTCTCTTCCTAGTATGTTTTTTCCTGTTCGTCGTGTCCCGCACTCCTGGGAGCATTTCCAGGAAGGCGATTCCTGGAGGGCTTGCGGGATCTAGGAGCTACGCTGTTATATTTGACGCGGGAAGTTCCGGGAGTAGGGTTCATGTCTTCTGCTTTGATAAAAATTTGGATCTACTGCATATAGGGGAAAATTTGGAACTGTTTGAACAAGTAAGGATTACAATTTTTCCTCCTTATTCTTTTTTTCGCCTTTATTTTACCATAGCTCCAACACAATCTAGTTTGTGCTTGATATAATCTCTTCTAAATTAATTTCGTTAAGATTTGGTATATTGATGGCGCCTTGTTGTTCTGGAGAGGCGACACATGTGGAGAAGATCCAACACCCTAGTACCCATTCAATTCCGTATCTCCTCCATCATTTATTGATGGTATCTGCTACAGTGACTTATTGCTACCTTCCAATGGACACTTGACCATATTCCATTGCGGTTCCTTCACAAGCAGATTTTGTCATCTGCTTTCCTTCAAGATGATCAGAACTTCTTGCCGGTCACCATTGCCACTACAAACATGAGCTAAAATACTCTGCTTGTTGAGTAGTTCTTTCCTTGTGCTTCCATCCTCTCCATGCATAATAAAAATATGACAAAGAGGATGCCTCATTCCTGACCGGTTCTAATGTTGATAATTCCTTGACGCAGGCAAAGACATAAAATGCTATCAAGTCGTCTAAAGTGTTTTCACAGTTGTATAATGTACAGTTCCACTTTAGTGAACAATAATATCATAATACAATCTTCTATCCTTAATACTATACATTTTAACTTCGAAGCTTAAATCTGAAATTTCTAATCAATTAAAACTTAGAAACTGGTCTTGAAGAATATTTAATTTTTATCTTTTTAGTGAGATAGAATTGCAAGTACAAATAATTTTCATTGTGTAAAATTTTGGACTAATTACTTCTTTTTCTTGCACTTGCAGAAAAAACCTGGATTGAGTGCTTATGCTAAAGACCCTCAGCAGGCTGCAGATTCACTTATTCCTCTCTTGGAGAAAGCAGAGAGTGTTATCCCAGAAGGATTGAGACATAAAACGCCTGTCAGAGTTGGGGTAAATTGTATTTCTTTGTACTATTGGTCCTATCAAGCTTGTGTTATGGATTGACATTTTCCTACTGTGTAGTTATCCTAGTATGATATTCATGCAGGCTACAGCAGGTCTTAGAGCTCTTGGAGATGAAGCATCTGAACAAATTTTGCAAGCGGTAAAATTTCCTGCTCGTTCCTTGGCAACACGAATATTGAACAAATATTCCAACAGTTCGTTCCAATCAACTTGATTTATTTCTGCTAACTTTCTTCATAGCTTACTTGATTAATCTTAACTTTTATGTGTTGTCTTTTTGTTTGGGATCATTTACACAGGTTAGAGAGTTACTTCAACACAGGAGCTCATTAAAATTCCAGTCAGACGGGGTAACTGTTCTTGATGGAACCCAGGAAGGTGCTTATCAATGGGTATGTACCACAAATTTCTTTAATTCTGATTGAAATTTATAATAGATATTTGCTTGCTGTTACTGCTTATTGATTGTTGGATTTTAGTTATATAACTTTGTAGTTAGCAACAAAATCAAGAAGCATTATCTCTTTTGAATAAATTTTTCATGCTGATTTGGTTGACTCACTTGTATACTTGGCTTAGTGTCTTGTGAAATTAGCAAGATATGGTTTACAGATATTTAATTGACAATCTTGTTTGGTTTCACATAGGCCTTACATACTAGTAAATTCCCTTTTTGTTCTTTTATTACGCTAGCATTTCTATTGGGATTACTAGTGTAGGCTATGGTGGACATGTAAAAATGGATGACAATTTAGCCACATTGCCCAAATTGTTTGAAAACCAAATCAATCCATGTCAAGATTATGTCCTTAACAAAAGAAGGTACAGGAACAAGTTTTTCAATTTTACCTGATATAGGATTAACTATTTGTACATGTTTGCTGATTCTATTCTTTTATTAGATTCTTCTATTGTTTGAGGTACTTGCACCATCAAGCTTTAGTTGAAGTTGATTGATTGTAGTGTGCCTTCGAACTTTTATAATATTGTGGTACTACGTGCCATATTTTATGCTTAGAGTGCTGGGCAACTCTGAAGCAATACTACAGAAAACTAATGCAATTGAAATAACATAGAGTATTAAAAAAAGATAAAACAGTAGCACCGTATAGGAATAAATCAAGTGTAGTTCCAATAAACTATAAAAATTATAAAAGTGTAAGAAAATAGGTTGAGGTGATATGCACATGTTCAAAGGAGACAAATAAATTTTATAGTTGAAGGTGTAAGAATAAAGAGACTTGAGAAAATTCAAGTTAATTTAATTGATCTGATATTTATAATAGTATTGTAGTCTTGCATAGAGTTTTATGGAAAGATAGGATTCACGTATTGACCCCAATAGTTGGAATTTACACAGGTCTGATGTTGACAATGACAGTTGGAAGATCTATTGATGAATAACTACCCAATTAACTATAAATATTCAACTTGTATCAAATCTGTCTCATTACATAATCATATCTAGGTCAAATATGAGCTTAATTATAGATTTGAACTCCTAACACATCGAAGGATTATGTAGATCTTAACTACCCAAGCATGAACTATATTGTATTCCATTACCCTAAAAATTCTGGCACCTTTTTGTATAATAGCATGTTTGATGCTGCCTGATCTATCTTTTTCTAGCTCATCAACAGTGTCGGCATCCTCACTCCTTGACATGTTAACTTCTGCCTAAGATCGTGTTCCTTTTTTTTACATGGTTTTTATGTCTTACAAAGAAAATTCTTTCTTGCAGGTTACTATCAACTATCTTTCAGGAAGACTTGGAAAATCTTATGCAGATACAGTTGGAGTAGTTGATTTGGGAGGTGGATCTGTTCAAATGGCTTATGCCATTTCAGAAGAAGATGCTAAAAAGGCACCAACAGTCTCAGATGGAGAGGATTCATATGTGCAGAAGTTGTTTCTTAAAGGAAGTCATTATTACTTATATGTCCACAGGTATCACATCTCTTCTCCTAATTGTGAGAACTTTTTTCGCTGTGATATTTTGGCGATAAACCTGTAATGGTTTCTATGTAATTGTTGGTGATGATTTTAAAGTGACTATTAATTTGAAATCTTATGTGATAGTTGTTACCTAGGTTAAATTGGCTGATGTTTGCCATGCAGTTATCTTCACTATGGTTTGTTAGCTGCTCGTGCTGAGATTCTGAAGATTTCTGGTGATGTCAGCAACTGTATATTGGGTGGCTATCATGGTATATTAGATATATTTACTAAAATTCCATCTTCCTACTTTGGTCTATACTTGCTTTTCCTGTTCCAATTTAACCTATTTTTAATAGAATTTAGTGTTAATTTTCAAAATGGTCACACAACTAGAATAGCTAATCTGGTACTTGGAACTTACAACATTATTTGGAGGCACTGCATGTTTCTGCTTTTCTTCCATGTTTCCCACTGAGCAAACAAGAATCCATTAAAATGATCCTGCCTATGTCATGTTTCTAATAATTATAAAGAGCATTTTGTGCCTATGATATCTTTGGGCTCTTAGGTGATTACAAATCATCATTTGGCAACTAATGAGCAGGCTTCTTTTACCTCACAGACAGTGTCCCATGTATTTGATATGGAGATTTAAGGTGCTGCTTGTACCTATTCTATTTGTCATTTAGAATACACAGATCTTTCCACATAGGATACCTCACCTCTGAGCACCATCCAATCATTCATTTGAAAATGCAGGCACATACATCTTATCTTTACCTAGAAAACCAAAGACAAAGGCTCGGACATTCATCCTGGCAGCAGATTCAAGCCACATTTCCATCGCGTGATTCCTATCTCTTACATAGCCTACTAACCAATCAAACAAACTTCCCTGGTCTAGTCCATATTGTGTTGTCTGAATAAATTGACGATGGAATATCTGCCATGGAATAGGGACATGTGACATACTGTCATTGTGTGGTGTAAAGCTAGAACTTGCTCAGGAATTATTTTGGTTATGGATTTTCTACCGTGGTCTTCAGTTCCAATGCGTGCTTCATTTCTGCCACCAAAACTTTTAGGGTCCAATTACTTGGATGAAAGATATGAGGGAGAGGGGGGATTTGTTAAGGTATATTAACTCCTGGCATTAATCTCTAGTAACCTCAGCTAGTTTTCTCTCATTTTGACATGAGGAATTAATAGACTTCTTTCTCTGCATGTTCTCACAAACAAATGTCGGCTCTCAAGATCAGCCTAACAATTTTTGTTTCTTGAAGGGTCGTACAAGTATGGTGACGAGACATACAAAGCATCAGCTTCACCGTCCGGTGCCAGCTTCTCCCAATGCAGAGATGACGCAGTTAAGGCTCTCAAGGTTGGTGAACCGGCATGCGCTCATATGAAGTGTACATTCCGTGGCATCTGGAACGGGGGAGGTGGAGATGGGCAGAAAAATTTGTTTGTCGCATCCTTTTTCTTCGACAAGGCTTCCGAGGTATAACATTTGATTCTTGCTTTCAAACTCCAGATGCATATCTTGTTCATTTCAACCCTCACGTTTCCTGCGTCCTTGTCAGGCTGGTTTCATCGACTCAAACAACCCAGTTGCAAAGGTCAAACCCGCAGAGTTCGAGGAGGCTGCAAAGCGAGCTTGCCAATTGAGTATCGACGATGCGAAGGCAGCCTATCCTCGTGTTGCTACTGATAACCTTCCCTATCTTTGCATGGATCTCGTGTACCAGTATGCCTTGCTGGTGGATGGGTTTGGTAGGCAAACTTTAGCAGCAAAGTCCCAGGCATTTTTGCGATTCTGATAACTTCTACTCTCGTCTTAACTCTTCCATGTTTCGTCATCATCGCAGATGTAGACCAAAGTCTAGATATCACGCTCGTGAAGCAGGTTCCATATGGCGATTCCTTTGTGGAGGCAGCATGGCCTCTTGGTAGTGCCATTGAAGTAGCCTCATCGCCATAACTAAAGCCCTAGTTTCCATGCAATCGCAGCTCCTGAACCCCCATCAGGATCCCTGCTGAGAAGAATCAAAGCTTGAACAGCAGCAAAGGGCTTGGAAATCACAATTTTGCATGGCGATTCATTAGCTTATGCTCGTCGTGTATTCAATTTTTACAAATTTAATTGTTGTTCATTTGTGGAACAATTGTTAGTTAATTAATACACACATCTGTTTTTTTTTTTTGAAGGTGGGCACCGTTTCATTTATCGGTTTAATAAGGAAAACTAAAATCCAACGAAAGTTTTTAAAAATAAAAAATAAAAAAAGTCAAACCCAAACCGGATAGAAATCATTTCGGTTTGGTTTAAAATTAAATGGGTATTAATAAAAGTAAATATAAATTATACACATTATAAAAAATTAAATTGTTCATTTTAAATATTGATGTGTAAAATTAATACAAACATATATCTTCCAAGAAAATATATTATTGGTTCAATTAATCAGATGCTTATTGAAGATTAAAGAAATGGTTAAAAATTAATTTTCACAATTTAAAAATATAATAACAACCAAAGAGCTCATCTCATGATTTGCATAATCGTAATTCAGATAGTAGGATCGCACCATCTTTCAATCCATAAGTATCAAATCGCTAATGAATCGTTTGGAATCATTTTTTGTGGTGAAATCAAAATAAGATCATTAGCATCACTTAGAATTGGTACGATCCTATGTTATAAATGATTCTATATATTTTGTAAATCAAAGGAACATTCTTGAGGTTGAATACGATTATTATTAGTGTGTCAATAGAAATTTTATAATTTTTTATTTTGTGATATTTTCAAATATAAATATTATTCAGTACTAAACTAAAATGATAATTAAATTATTAATTAATTTAAATTTGTATAATTAATAATATCAATATGTCATTTATAATGTTGAAT
The DNA here is from genome assembly GCA_038050645.1 of Hedychium gardnerianum. Classification (NCBI taxonomy): domain Eukaryota; kingdom Viridiplantae; phylum Streptophyta; class Magnoliopsida; order Zingiberales; family Zingiberaceae; genus Hedychium; species Hedychium gardnerianum. Next base: position 2,323 of record JBBUKS010009397.1, on the reverse strand, counting down.
ATTGACGGCTACGTGTATATATAAAATTATTAATTTATATACAAATAATTTTTTCAATTATTTTTTTAATTATTAATCATGTATATTACAATAATATTTAATTATAAAATTTTAAGAAATTTAAATAGGATCATACGATTTTATGATATAATCTTATCAATCCAATTCTAAATTGATCCTGTATATCACGATCCTACGAACCATGCTCCATCTTGTTTGTTTGAGTTCAACTAGAAAACAGAAACTATCGGCATCTATTTGCAATGGCAGAGGTAAAGAAATCATAATTTTCATAAATAATCAATTTGCAAAAGATGTTACTTGGGAGAATATATTACTTCCGGGAACATTTTTGAACAGTGTGTTAATATTAATCTTTGTTTAGGCAAAGAGACACATTCTTTGCATTTGATTTCCCATTCATTAGAGGATGAGGTTGCAATGGCTTCCTTGTTCTACTTAGCAAAACCTCAAAAGCATTCCTTGACGGGCTCAACGTGCGGCTTTCTCGTACATGGGACACAAGAAGAGGGTGTCTAAATCTTTCTCTTTTTGATGGTAAGACTTCCCTCCATCTTCGATATCAAAATGCTATCTGTGATGAAGTGTCAAGGGTGAAGAGCCAATCTTTATCACGAGATGACATCCTTTTCTTCCTTTCGTTTAGAGCCTTCTGTCATCATGTTCCTACAACCACAACTTAACTAAATCTCCAGTTGGACAAGCACATTCGATATAAAGAAGGTAGTCACTGATATAAAAGATGGAAGAAGAAAACAAGATAAATATGCATCACAACTCAAGTTCATATGCACACAAATATGTGAGTTCAATTTGTAACTTAAAACAAGCATGTAATTAAGCCATCTGTAACTTACAAGTGCTCAGATAAGCTTTATTTCTACGTTTATGAGTTCAATTTTCTGTCATGGTTGGCTACACCTGTGATACTTGAGAGTGTAAATTATATCAAGAACAAAAATTACAGACAAATACTTTGATCTTGTATTTACAGGCGTTCTCGAACAATATAGAGATTTCAACAAGCCTTGCGGTTGTGCTTCACAAGTAGGCTGAGGCAAATTTAGTTGCGAGTGCTTCGAGTGTCATGATCCTACTTTCTTGCTTGCAATGGAAGCAGTGCCGAATCCTCACTGTGCAATGACTTTCATTTCTTCGATTGCATTTGGAGATGAGAAGCTTACCGTATAATTTCTGAGGTGCCTCTTCATGTGGTTTCTTGGAAGGATTGTGTCCGAGAGAATGCAGCGGGATTCGCATGCAATACCTGTTCAGCATCAGTTTTGTGAACCTTGTTTTCAGCCTTGGAATGGAAGATGCTACCCATATCAGGCTTGATGCCGAGGGTAGCCCATATAGAACTCTTTGCAGCCTCCTTCGGATCATCTATCCTAAGAGTCTTCGGAATCCATAGAGACTTCTCCATTTTCTCCTCACTCAGCAAACTCGAGTCTCGGGAATGTTTACCCAAAGTTGGAGAGCCAGTTCCAGAATAACTGCTATTGCTTGTAGAGGATGACGGAGATTTGCAGCCATCAGATCCGACCATTGGTACATTCCATGTGCCATTGGGCCAGGCAGCGAAGCCCCAAAATGGAGCGGGCACGAAAGGGAAAGGGAGTGTTCCTGCACAAAATGGAGGAACCGCCATCATTGCTCCTGGACTCCAAGGAACTGAACCTGAATTGTCATTCACTGGCGTGCAAGAACTTTCTGATGAACATCTACCGGCATCCACAGGAATGACAGAGTTCCATAAGGGACTACATGGATAAGCCCAGGGAGCTCCAGGATAACACTGCAAATGTGGTAAAGGTGTAAGTCCGTTACGGAAACTTTGTGTTCCATTTTGTTCCACATTCACTGCAGTTTTAGCAGGTCTATTTTCCTTCACATGGGTGGCTGTAGCAGAAGACACACAAGAAGGTTCTTCCTGGTTTTCTCTGTGTAATGTGGAACCAGAATCAGCATTCGGAACTTGCTCTCCGATGTTGAGCACAGAGGCCATGGATTCACAAAGAGGAACTTCCTGGCCAAAGTTCACGATTGTTCCATTTCCTACTAGAGGTCGTGGAGGGTTGGAAGGCAAGCAACCAATAGCATGATGGTGTGACAAGTTTAGAGAATCCAACTGAGCAGACTGCAATCCATCCGAAGGGATCACTAGATTACGATATTGTGAAGAAGAATTCTTACTTTTACGCCTACCGGCACCCACAGGGACATTTCTCATTGTTCCACCAGCAGTCCAATATCTTTGACAGTTCTTGCAGAAGTGTCTAGGTTGGTTGACATTGTAGTT
>JBBUKS010009386.1:0-12391 GCA_038050645.1 Hedychium gardnerianum | reverse complement strand
TTCCGGGTTGCATGCCCCTTTTGCTGACGTGTCGGGCATGGATCATTACTCGGGAATCGTCGATTACCTAAACCAAATAGGGTTTTTGTTGATAACCTTGGATGGATAACCAAGGTTATTAAGAATAACCCCCAACCAAACGCACCCTAAATACCATCCTAGAAGTTGAGCTTTTTGATGCTTGAGGGGTGGATTTTATGGTCCCTTTCCCTACATCTAGGGTGAAAAGTATATCATAGTAGTTGTTGATTATATTTTTAAGTGGGTGGAGGTCATTGCATCCATCATGTGATGCCAAGATAGTAATTAATTTATTCAAAAAGATTATTTTCCCCATATTTGAAATCCCACGAGCAGTAATTAGCGAAAGAGGATCTCATTTCATCGAGCAATTAAGGAATCTACTTAAGAGGTACGGAGTCACACATAAGATAGCCGCACCATACCATCCTCAAATAAGTGGACAAGTAGAAATATCAATTAGAGAGATCAAAAGTATTTTGGAGAAGACTGTATTAACATCTCGGAAAGACTGGTCCTTTAAATTAGATGATGCATTGTGGGCATACTGGACTACTTACAAAACCCCCATAGGAATGACACCATTTCGGTTAGTCTATGAAAAACTCTGTCACCTCCCGATGGAATTGGAGCATAGAGCTTATTGGACTATTAAGCGGTTAAATTTTGATCTACATACGGCTGGAGAGAAGAGGAAAATCCAACTGAGTGAATTAGAGGAAATTCAGCAAGACGCGTATGAGCATTGTAAAGCATGCAAAGAAAGAACTAAGATATGGCATGATAAGCATATAATGAGGAGAGAATTCAACGCAGGTGATTCAGTGTTGCTATTTAATTCAAGATTTAAGCTTTTCCTTGAAAAATTAAAATCAAGGTGGGCGGGACCCTATCAAGTATAGAAGGTGTATCTATATGGAGCTATGGATATTTAAATCAAAGCATCAAATACTTTTAAAATGAATGACCAGAGATTGAAGAAATACTTGTCGGATATGTAAATTGAGGAGGTTGAAGCAACATATTTTCTTGAACCACCAAATCCAGATTGAGGGATGTTGGTTAGTATTTTTGTGATTTTTGTCATAGTTTGTTAGTTTAGTAGTAGTTTTCAGTCAACATGTCATGTTTAGTTAGACTTAATCTTTTTGGTTCTCAACTTGAAGTATGCATTAGTAGAGTTGTCCTTTAAACAGAATTTTGATAATGCCATGTGAATGTACTTTTTAAATTTTTGGTTATTCATGTTCTCCTTATCTTTTAGTAAGATCATGAAAGCATTGTTGAGTTGATGATGTTTCACCAATTGCCTACTTCACTTCACTTATGTTTTGCTTTCGAAAAGTTGATTTAGTACGACTTAGTCATGATTCATCTTGTCGGACTAGTACCTTGGTAACCATAGGTGACCTTCTCCCAATATTTTAGTTACTGAATAACCTCGATTCTTATTAGCTCATTTGGAAAAATCTAATCTCAAACTTAAAAAGAGTTTTTGATACAAGTATTGCACAATGCAAGCACTTAAAAAGGTTAAAAAAAGAAAGAGAGAATAGAAGTGAAGAATAAATGAATAAGAGATTACAAAAAAATAGTTGTCGTGTGTGAAAACTAATATGTTACCCCTTTGAGACTTCGTTAGATTATTAGGGAAATAACTATTAGATTTCTCTTAATACCGAGTACTTCTTTGAGATTTTGTGTTGGGAAGAGGGAACGAACCTCGCATAAGGCAGGTAAGTGCCTAATACTGGAAACTTTGGGAACATGATAGGATGATGACTTATCTTAGATCGGATCTTGAAAACTCTAGGAGAAAAATATGCACTGTGCACTTTGACTCTCTTGTAGGCTTAGTGAAACTAATCTAGTACCTTTGCTTTATGGTAATACTACTTGATAGGATTAAATGAACTAATTGAGTTTGAGATATCATCATTCACATGTGTTCTAGATATTGATGTTTTCTTGAGGACAAACAAAGGTTTGGTCTAGGGAATTTTGATGTGTGTATTTCATACAGGGTTTTTCGCATAGTTTAGCACACATTTTATCCCATGTATTGAGCGTTTATTCCATGTTTTCACTTGTTTATGCTTCATTTTGATATTATTCTAGTTCGGAGAGCTTCTCTTGTGTATTTTCTTGGATAGGGCACGAAAAGGAGCGAAAAAGAGATTCAGAGATAACTTTACAAAGGAAGAACATCTGCCACGGCCCATGGACACGGGCCGTGGCCAAACTGGAGGGGTTGTGCAAAGAATTTGAAGCTCACAGTGCTCCACATCTGGGGTTCGTGCTGACTGACATGGCTCATGCTCAATCTTCAAGCCTTATCAGTGCTCTCCACAGACTGCTCGTGTCAGCTAGCATAGGCCATGCCTAATCGCCAGGAGTTCACAGTGTTCAACACGGGGGCCTGTGCCAGTCGACATGGGTCGTGCTGAAGATGTGGACTCATCTAGTGTTCACCACGGGTAGCTCATGCCAGCCGGCACGAGTCATGCCCGATTTTCTAATAGACATAGTGTTCACCACAAGAGGCCTGTGCTAGCCGACACGTGCCATGCCAGAGACCTGCAAAACTTTGGATATCTGCTACAAGGGGGCCATGCAATCTGGCACGGCCCGTGCCATCACTCACTAGCAGCCATAGAACCCGACACAAGGGGGGGCGTGCTGGTGGGCACCTGGAGATATCCTATTTAAGCCAAATTTTAAATCTAATAAAGGGGATTTCCGATTGGGTGTTCTCCAAGGGCCCCAAGAAGACGGTGGAGCGGAGATTCAAAGAGATTTCGATGCTCAACGCCCTGAGATTGGATCAGAGATCAACTAAAAATAAGCCATCACATAGAGACTAAGCTTTTCTTTCTCTTTTCTGAATTATCTTAATTGCAACTTGTATTCCTAATATTTTCTGGTTGTAACTCCAATTCAATGGAGTAGATTCTTAATTCTAGGATTAGGAAGTAGCCTTATTGATATGTAAACTCAACTTATTTAATCTATAGAGTTTGTATTATTCTTTTTCAATGATATATGTGATTGTGGTCTAGATCTACTGATTTAACATAATCTTGATGCTAACACCACAAGATTCGTATCCCACGAGAATTTGGAGAAGGACTGAAAGGAGAACCCAATCCTCCGACCCATAGAACCCTGAGACATGGAGAGTCATCTACGAAAGTAACTCCTTATGCCACAAGGAGTAATAGATTATTTTAGATCCTAATTGATCAATTTCAATTCGTAGTCATACAATAAGAGTAGGCATCTTGGGGGTTATGAGATCATGTGACAGGGATCTCCTTAGAAAAGTAACCCCTCAGCTTTATCGCTTTGAGAGTAGAGGATAATTGAAATTGAAACGCCGGTGTAGTACCAAAAGTTCACATTGGATACATAAGATAGTCTACCAACATAAATCACCATTGAGGATAGGAAATCAAACATAGACTCAAAGTTTGCAATCATTTAGGTGAAATCGAAGTCCTAGAATCGCTTTTCCACAAATTCTCTCTTCGATCACTCTTCCTTTCTCTTCTCTTCTTACTCTAGCTCATTTCTCACTCTTCCTTCACTTGATTTTCTATTTTCTTTCCTTGATCCTTACGCTCTTGAACCAACTAAATCCACGATTAGTCTAGACAATTGGATTTGCTTAGTATACTAATACTTGACCACCATTCCTTGTGGATTCTATCTTTTTATTACTTGATGACACACCGTGCACTTACGGTTTGCACTACATCAGTTCACTTTTCGGTCTTTATCTGCATCCTATGGGATATGAAGATGCACTATTAGTGTTAAACTCATGTATGTGCAATAAAGTCATATTATGGATAAACACATCATGTAGTAAGAAAGATGAATAAATAGATAAAATAGCATCAACAAGTCAATCAGGCTACTTCCTCATCCTAGAATTATTAGTACTACTCCATGGAGATGAAGTTGCAACAAAAAGGCAAAGAAGACATCCTACAACTTGAATCAAGGAGGAAACAGAAGAGGAAGTCATATGTCGATAGTCGTCTTCGGAAGAACTCCAACTTTACGATGGACAGAAACTCCGATGGCTCCTTAGAAACGACTCTTCTAGGGTTCTCTATCACAGGAAAACACCTATCCCTAGAAACAAGAGCCTCTTGGGGCTTTTTATAGCCCTAAAAATTGACCAAAATCATTAAATCTTTCCAAAATTAACGGGGTGCCACCCACGAGCCACGACCATGCTGGATAGCACAACCTGGTTGTGTTCGTTGCTAGGTGTGCAGAAAAGGGGTCGGACATAGCCGCGTTGGGTGGCATGGTCTGAACGTGTTTGTCTCGAGAAAATCCTCTCATCGACGGTAGGGTGGCATGACCAACCCTTGTCAGGCTCTGTAACCTTCGCGGTTGCTTCGTTTCATGTTTGATTTCGGCTGGAGGAACACTCCCGTGTTAGGGGACACGACTAGAGTTTGTTCCTTGATGTGGACTCTCATTCCAAGTCCTTTTTACTCCAATAAAGCTCTGATTTCATGTCTTATTAATCAAAAAGCACAAAGATCAATTCTCCGAACTAAAAGAATTAAAACGATGCAAAGGAAAAAAAAATACAAAATATGTTCATGTGATGAAATAAAATACCTGCAAAATAATACAAAAAACTCTAAACAAAACACACACATTAGTAAAGTTATCATAATGCAAGAAAAAATAATAATTCAATTCTAGCTCCCCTACATTTTATCCCTTAATTTCCAATAATTTCTCTCCCTTTTGACAACAACAAAAAGATGGGTTCATAAAAATTCAAACTTTTCTCCCCATTTTGGAAATTTGGTAAAAATATTTTGAATTACTATAAAAATTTAAAATATTTATCAAGTGTTTAACACAAAATTTTCTATCATAGAGAATAAATTTTTATCGAAAATTATTATTATTATTTATTTATTTCAATAATTATGTTTTTATTAAAAATAAATTTTACACAATTTCTAAGTGTTCAAAAATCATGAAATTTTGGCTAATGATAGAACACTTGTCATATGTTTCCAGAAAAATAATTTTCAAGAAAATTTCAACAGAATTGTATAAAAATAAAATATTTCTTCTTAATCATGCACATCGAGTTAACCATCTATTTACTAATTTTTATTTCTATGGTTGACTTAAAAAATTTCTAATAAGTTAAATTGATTTTGATGACGAAAATAGATTTGTACCTACTAGATTTATCAAATATTTTTGAGGAATAATTTTTTTGACACTTTTCTAATTTGGCCCCAAGGGTTTCTAAAATTAAATGTTGGTCCTTCATATCTTAATATTTGTTGGCTAAATTTTATTCTTTGGTTCTTTAATACCATATTCAGATTATTTGAACCAATAGAAAAAATTTCTAATGCTAAATTAACAGTTTCTACCTAGTCCCTTGGTTTTGCATTTTCATCCTCAACCTTTTGTAAATTTATTGAGCAAGAAATAGCTAATTTATTTTCTAACTCAATTTTAGCTTGCTTTGAATCAATATATTTGTTTCTAATTTTGCACAAAGATCTAGAAAGCATTTTGCTCATATCATAAAGTTTATCTGAGGGTAAGTTACATACCTCACTTATCGTGTCAGATTCATCTATCGAGACTCCCCCTATACTGTTGCTCTCTTCATATGATGCTACATCTTCTTCTTTATGAGTTGCCATGAATGCTAGTCCCACAAATTGTTCTGATCTTGAATCTTCTTTGGAGGATTTGTCCCAAGTTGATTTTAGGAGTTTGCGCTTGATTTTTGTAGGCTTCTTGTCTTTGCACTTCTTTTTATTCTTTTTCTTGAGCTTGGGCAGTTATCTTTAATGTGACCCTCCTCATCACAGTTGAAGCATCTAACCTTTCATTTCTGCTTCTTCTTTAGCAACTTTGTGGCTTGTCTCTTGTCAAAGTTGCTAGGTTTAAAGAACCTTTTCATCTTTCTTACTAAGTATGCTTATCATCTCCATCCATCGACGGTTCTGAATCTGACTCGCTTTGCTTTGTTTTTCTTGTAGAGCGATGTTGTGGTTCATTATTCTTGTTTCTTTTAAGCTTGCACATCTAAATTCATGTAATTCCATAGTTGAAAGAAATTCTTCTAAACAACTTACCTAGATATTTTTTTGAAATATAGTAGGAGTCTACTATAGATACTCATTCTTATGTTCTTGGGAAGGTATTGAGGGCATATATGAGGATGTCTCGGTTTGGAACCATCTCTTCGAGGTTGTTGAGGCTGATGAGGATCTCCTTTGTCTTGGCATATAGTTGTGCTACCTTTCTCTCCTTTTCTAATCGAAGATTGCTGAGTTGACTCCTATTAGATCACGTCTAGCCAACTTTACCTTTGAAGTACCTTCATGGAGCTCTCAAAATTTTTCTCGAAGTTCTTTGGCAGAGTTGTATGTACCAATCTAGTTAAGTTTCTGCACTGGTAACACGCTTAGTAAATAACTCTGCCTTACCGTTAGCCATAAACTCTTCTTGTTGGTTTTTTAGTCCTTCTATGTTCCTTAAGTTCTTCTCCATCTTTGTTTTTAGGCACTTCAAAATCATATTTTACAAAGATCATGATTTCAAAATCGATCATAAAAAATACCTCTATTTTTTTCTTGCACATGGTAAAGTCGCCTCCGAACTTTAGTAGATGGATGTTTGATCCTTCATTCCTCCAATCTAGTTTCTTAGTCGTCGGTTAGTCCTTCTGAGCAGTCCTGCTCTGATATCAATTATTAGTATGGTAAAAGCAGTTCGGATCACTAGAGAGGGGTAAATAGCGACCTGCAATTCCAACATGGATTTCTCTTGCTAACGACTTAGCAAGGATACACACATTAACAAAAACAAATAATACATAAAAGAAAAGAGGCTCGATACTTTACTTGGTTTACAACTCATGGGTAGCTAGTCCAAGAACTATAAAAGCACTTGTCCACTATCTTCTCCTCTTTAGAAAAGTCTCATAGATAGAGAAGTCTCTTATAATGGTTAAGCACAAGAGCAATAGAAAGAACTAAAAGATAGAATGAATTTGAGTGTGCGTTGTTGTTCTTTGAGCTTCAGTCCTTTTTATAGACTTCTTCTCAATCTGACCAATGTGCTGACGTGGCACATTATGGTCGCTCGGAAGGCTTCCAGTTGCCCAAAGCTTGATGACGTGGCTTCAAGCTTTATCCTCTTTAGTAATGGCTCGATAACGACTTTGGATGAGTCAGCAACCTCTGATCACCTAAAAGCTCCTTCCAGTCGCTTAGAAACAGCTGACATGGCTGCCATTCTAATCCATTTCAACAACAGGTCTGGATGACTCAGTGGTGACTTCTGGTCGCCTGGAATGCATCCGATAACCTAAAATATGGTCAACCTTTAGTCTTGACCATTAGCTGATCTTGCATTCTTTGGTTGGTTGGGTGATTGTCGTAACTGAGGTCATCCGAACTTAGTTTTGATTGCCTTGAGTAGTCTTCCTTCCATCTTCTCGTCCCTTAGATGCACCAAGCCCTTTCATCTCACTCGTCGTGCATCCTTCTCACTGTTGGTGCAATCGTCCTTAGGTCAAGGTTGACAAAGTTGACTAAGCTCGGGTTGACTCGAGCTTGAGTTTTGATGTTTGATAATATATGAGAGAGAAGTCAAGTAGATCAAGGGACGACTAGACACTTGAGAAAGGAAAGTCTTAACTAAGGTTAGGTAAGTGGAAAGACCTAGTAGGACTAAGCAGCGGAAAACCTAACTAGAGGTTAGGCAAACGGAAAGTCCTAGCGTGGCTAGGGGTGGAAGACTTAGTTGGGAACTAGACATTGAAAGTCCTAGCGAGGTTAGGCAGTGAAAGATCTAATTGAGAACTAGACAATGGAAGTCCTAGCAAGGCTAGGCAGTGAAAGATCTAATGGAACTAAGCAAATGGAAGTCCTAGTGAGAGGCTAGGCAATGGAAATCCTAATAATACTAGACAAATGGAAGACCTAGTTGAGAACTAGGCAATGGAAGACCTAGTTGGAAACTAGACAATGAAAGTCCTAGCAGGGTTAGACATTGGAAGACTTAGTTGGGAACTAGTTTGAGTCCAAGGTGGGTCAGTTGAAAGCTAAACATTTGGCATGAGATAGAAAGTCCAAGTGAGTCAAAGGTTGATCGAACACTTGTTGAGGAAGCCCGGGCAGGTCAAGGTTGACTGGATGCTAGGAAAGGTGAAGTCTCAATAGGTCACAGATGACTAGATGTTGGGCAGAGGAAGTCCTGGCAAGTTGAGGCCAACCAGATACTAGGAAAGAACCAAATTCAAGCCTGAAAAGGCTGAATTTAGGGTTACCAATCGATTGATGGCTCAAGTCAATTGATTGGATGCTGGTTTTCTCGAGTGAATAGTAGTCCAATCGATTGGTGGCTTAAGCCAATCGATTGGGAGCCTGTTTCTCGAGAACAGAAGGGGTTGTAATCGATTGGTCAATCGATTAGGGTAATCGATTGGGAGGTAATTGATTGGCCTCGATTCGGTCTTGTTAATCGATTAAGGTAATGGATTGGGATGTATTTTGTGAGAGAACAGAAGGGGCGGTAATTGATTAAGGTTTGGACAATCAATTAGGGTAATCAATTAAGACTTTTTTCGTGAGAGAACAGAAAGTGTGAGAATCGATTGGGCAATCGATTAAGTAGCTTTCTCTCACACAAATAGAAACTTCGAAATCGATTAGCTAATCAATTAGAAGATGATAATCGATTGGTATGACTCATCAATTAATTAGACGGGCAAAAAAGAGACGTTCTGCATGTATTTGAATGGTCGTCTGACGTGACAATCAATTAGGGGTAAGCCTAATAGATTATGAGGCATTTTCTAGCCCGAGAGAAACCCTAGAAAAGGGGGTTTCATGATGTGTTCAAGCCGCCAATTCTTGAGAAGTTAGAAGTGAAGTGCTGCTGCATTTCAACTGATCAAGAGGCATTTCCAAGTAACAAGAAAGTGCTCAAAGCAAGATTCATGTAAAGTTGTTTGTATTCATTGTATTTTCTTTCATTTCTTGTTGTATTTCTCGTGTTCGAGATTGTATGAGGCTTCTCCGTCTCTTGGAAGGAGGTTTTCATAGTAGAGCTATGAGAGAGAGTCGGACCCTTGGATTAGTCACCTTAAGGAGGTGGAGACCAAATAAAATAGAGGTATTAGCATTGCTTCAAGTTTTTCGCTGCAAATTAAGTTCAAAGAAATTATTGAAGCTATTCACCCATCTCTAGCTCTCTACATATCCTAACAAGTGGTATTAGAGTGAGGCCTCTCTTCATCGGACTAATCGCCGAAACGAACAAAGAGCTAGAGGAAGAAGAAGAAGTGGATGTTTGAAGCCCTAATTTTTTAACAAGTCAAAGGACTAATCTTCAAAGGAGCTCAACTTCAAATGGATTTCCAAGACGGGTTCGAATATGACATCCGAGCACCTCCACCATTCAGATTGGGAGGATTCGACCAATGGAAGGCTAGGGTTGAGAATTTCTTCATGATGAACATTGAAGAATGATTCATCTTAATGGAGGGATTTGAAGCCCCAATTGATGGTAAAGGAAGACTCCTTAAGAAAAAGAAATGGACCGAGGAGCAACTCAAAAAATCTGAGACAAATAATAAGGTAACCAAAATTTTTGTTAACTTGATTTCTATAAATATCTTGTGTAAATTGGAGGATTACAAGAGTGCAAATAAGTTATGGAGTAAGCTTGCTCCATGAAGAACCCTCCTCAACATCAAGAAAAGAAAAATTCAAAGAGGGAGACTCATTAGATCAAGAGCTTGAGGATTCGGAGGTTGAGAGGTGCTTAGCATCCGAGGAGGAAATTGAAGAAGCATCCACCTCAAGGGTTGAGGGGGAGAGATCATTGATACCAGAACAAGAAGAAGCCTCAACTTCCGGAGTCAATAAGGAAGAATCATGTGTCACCCCTACAAGTAAAGAAGGTATAACAATTTCAATTTGTAAAAATAAAAATCATATTATATTCTTTGAATGTAGAGAGAATGGGCATTATAAGAGCAAGTGTCCAAGATTAGTCAAGAAAAGACTAAAGTGACACCCAAAGTGACGAAGAAATCAAAAGAGGTCAGCCCCATGATACGATAGGAAAAGGAGAACATTGTGTGTTTTTCTTACAATTAAAAGGGACATTATCGGAATCAATGTCCAAGGGGGAGGAATCCAACCAAGAACAAAGGAGGAAGCTCAAATCAAGGGGAAGCTTTAAATAACAAAATTAAAGTATCATTAGTTAATGATAATTCTTCATATCATGATAGAAAACATGTTAGAAATAATTTTTATGAATTTAATGCTTTTTATCATGAAAATAGGAATCATGATAATTCTAAGGACAAATTTGTATCATATCATGCTAGAACAACCTTACCTAAGGATATGAAGGTAGAAAATGACCTAGGCAAGAATCCTAAGCAATTTAGATATATGACTAGAAAGAAAAATATCCAGGGAAATAATGAAAAATTTAAATTTGAGAAATTAAGGATGGAAAACCAAGTCTTGAGGTTAAGACTTGATAAACTTAAGAGGACCCTAGAGAAAATGATAAATAATGTCAAAGGGTCCAAGAAGCAAAACCTAGGCTTAGATAAGCAAGAATCATTCAAGGGCAAGAAAGTTTTGGGATACAAACCTAAAGCCAAAGAGAATGTGCCTTCATACCATAGAGTTCCATATAGTTATGGAACTAACCCTAAGTCTGAGAGTCAAGCCAAGGTTACAAGGAAAGTTATCCCCAGAATTGATCTTGAGGAGACTAGTAGGACTAAGGCTTCTAAGAAGCCTAGGAAAGTCATCAAAAAGGTATCTAGGAAAGTTATCCCTAGTGAGTACCTAGTACACCCAAGGAGCACCAATAGATTTTGGATTCCTAAGAGTGTGTTTTCTACACCCTAGATGGATATAGGGTATGTCAACTCTAATTGGATGGGTAGTTAACCCAACCATGGTGAAGTTGGCATTGTAGGATATTTTCAAGGTGTTGTGATACTTTGAAAATAAGAAGTTGATTTTTACTCTTGAAGAGTAAAGTGTGTCAATTAAACTTGAGGAATTGATTAATCAAATTAGCACAAATAGGATAGAATTTAAAGGAATGCCAAGTTGGGATTTTGACATTTTCTAGGGAGATGAAGGTAACTTAGGTTAATTTTTGACATGACGATTAGCTGATGATACTTAGATAGAAAATCTAAGTATTTTCTCTGTAACAAAATTATCATATTTTGTGTGCCCTATATCATGTCATGGAATCATATTACATATTGTCATGATATTTTGATACATGTCATGTTACACATGCATCAATAGGTTATGATAGGCTTTTTTTTCCTAAAAATATGCTTTTGATATATGCTATAACCATTTACATGCATTGTTTTGAATTTCTAATTCCTTGTAATTAAGGACAATGACATTAGTTGACATACTAGGTAGGATGATCAAGTTTAGAATTCCTAGATAGAGATGCATGATCCCTTAGTTTAGGAAAAAACCATTTTTACATCTCACAAAATCATAGAGTTTACTTGTATGTGTTTTAAGACACATTAGATACAAGTGAGATGTTAGGAAGATGAACAAAACTCAAGATGTTGATTTAGTACATCTATTTGAGTTTCATCAAAATAAATATATTTTGTGAAGTCCAATCATGGAGAAAACTAATGTACAAGTCATGTATATTTAGCCCAAAGATCATAGTTGAAAATTTATTTTAAAAATGATTTCAAAAATATTTTAGAAAACCTTGTTGAAGTCTATTTGTTAATAAATATCATCATTGATCAAGTGGATACAAAGTTAGAGTGAAAAAATATTGAAGTTTTTAATGATTTCTAATTTTGTATCATTCTTTGAAAATGAGATGTGTTTTCATAGAAATATATTTTTTTCCTAATAGTATATGACATAAGTAATGTCTACATAAAATTTCGCGATTTTTCGATAATCATAGAATTATTTATAGGTTTTTGAAATTGAATCTAAATTTGAATTCAGAAATCAGAAACTCCAATCGATTTGGTACTGTTGTCAATCGATTAGGATGTGGCGTGATCGATTGGCAACTAATGTCGATCAATTAGCACTGACCGGAATCGATTGATAGCTGAAACCAATTGATTGTCTGTGTTATTTTTCACTGAAATGATCTGATTTCAGTCTATTAAGTCACGTTTAGGTCATTTAACTATTCCTAACCCATTCACTGTGACAAAAGGCGAAACACTCGCCCCTAGCGCCCCCACCAGTCCGTCCCAGGACCAACACGGAGGAGGTAAATCACGGGGGCTAGTCTAGCCAGCCCGAACAGT
>JBBUKS010009375.1:0-12392 GCA_038050645.1 Hedychium gardnerianum | reverse complement strand
ACACAAGCTAACACACTTTCTTTTTACTTGGTTCACCGTCCGACGACGGCTAGTCCAAGGCCCGCACCCAAATGAGTGCTTTCGATGGGCAATCCACTAATAGCACAATGAATTACAACAAATATGAAAGTGAAAGTACAAGTAAAGACAAGTATACCAACGACTATAAAGTAAGAGCTTGAGTGTAGTCATTGGTGCAACGTTACAGCCTCGTGGAGAGTTTTTTGGAGCAACGCGCAAGTACAAAAGTTGTGTAAAAATATTGTACGAAGCTGCTGGTCAAAGTTCTCTTTTATTGACCCATTCATGCATCTATTCCCATTGAGGAGCCTCTATCCGAGTCAATTTGATCAGATCTGAGTTAGCCACTGATTATCCATCTCTAAGCGCCTCAATCCCTTTGAGATGCCTCATGCACGGATGTGGCTTGATCTGGTCGAAGCTTGACTATGCCGGGTCCATCTTAAGGCACCTCAATCTCTTTAAGGCACCTAGTTGCTGACGTGAGCTGACTAATCAGAGGCTTCCACCTCATCCTTCCAGCACTGAGGTAATTGAAGCGCCTCAATCCCTTTGAGGCACCTGGTTCAGCTTGAGGCACCGGGATCCTTCCAGGCGCCTGGTTCAGTAGTTTCCAGGCTTATATTTTCTACATCACAAAATTAACACATACAAAATATATAATATAATAAATAATATTCGACAGTCTCAAGACTATCCGATTTTGACTTTTGGATTTCCCGTGAAACCCTAGGTCGAACTGATGCCCATTGTTACCTCAGCAAGGAACGCGTCCTCAGTTACTTGTCTCAAGAGAGTTACCTGTTGCCAAATATCTGGACCTCCAAACTATTTGGACTTTCGCTCAGCATCCGATATTGACCTCCAGGACTTCCCGCTAGACGTCCAGTCCTCAACCTCCAAGGCTTTCTGCCTAGTTTCCTCGACCACTAGGACTTCTTCCTAGTGTCCTCGATCTACCAAGACTTTTTCCCAGTCCCCCAGACCAGGACTTTGTTGCCCAATCCCCTTGATCTGGTCTTCTTGCCCAGTCTACTGACCAGGACTTCTTTTCCTAGCCTCAACTAGGACTTTCACCTTGCCTAAGTTTCCTTAGGACTTTCTTCTTGAACTTCCTGCACACTCAGTCAGACTCATTAGATAACAACAACCCTTAACTTTGAACCTTTTCCATTTATTAAAACATAGGTTCGATTAGCTGGTGCTTCCAGCACCAATACAAACTCCCGGGATCCTTGAGCTTTGGTGGTAGTGCATTCAGAAGCAAAGTACTACACTCTTCAGTTAAAGCTACAGTCTCATACTCATCTTTCTTGCATCAATTGGAAATGATTTACCTCATGAATTTGGAAAATTTGTGCATTTGTTGTATGACATCGATGAGGGGAATCTCAATGCATAATTCTTCAAAAATTTGTTGAACTCTTCATCCTTCTTTTCTTTGGATATTCGTTGAGGAAAGTGAATTGGTGGTACGTATCTACCCACCAGGGGTCTCTCAATTGGTTTGTCATTCTTGAGTTCCTCTTGTATATCATCATTATGTGAGGAGGAAGGAGTTGACTCTCCAATCAGTATATGTTTGATCTCTTTATTTGTAGTAGTCACTTGGAGTTCTCCCAAGGTCCGTCCACTTCTTAACTCAACAATGTTGCAATGCTCAATAGGGCTTGGGCTTTCCTGGAAATGTCTCTTGAGGTCTTGAGGAGGAGTTAGCTACTTATTCAACATGATTGTCAAGCATCTTGAGATGTTTTTTCACATTGTCCATTCTTCCATTAAGTTGCTTGAGATAATTCTTCATTTCTTGTTGAGTAGCTTACATTTCCTCAAGAATATTCTCTAATCTCGAGGGTTGTGAATTTTGTTGAAAATTTGATCGTTGCCCCATTTGCTCTTGATTGTTGTGGTAGGAGAAGTTTGGGTGATTCCTCCATCCGAGGTTGTAGGTTCTTTGGTTGAAGCCAATGGCATCCACATGTTAAATCTGAGCCAATTGTGCAAAAATGACTCCTATTTGGCATACTTCATTTATGTGCTTAGTGTCACCACAAACTTCACAATTTGTGCTCACCACATTTACGGGATTAACATTCATGGAGTCAAATCTTTTGGTGAGAGCATCTATCTTTGCAGAGATTAAGTACAATGGATTCACGTCATACTTCCTAAGAATTTTGATTGGATTGCTTACTTTTGATGTCCATTGATGATGGTTTAATGCCACACTTTGAATTATTTCTTCAGCTTCATCAAGGCCCTTGTTCATTAAAGCTTGGCCAGCTGCGGAATCCAAGGACACCTTCGTTTGATAATTGATTCCTTTATAAAATGTGTGAATGACTAGCCATTTCTCTAATCCATGATGTGGACATTGTCAAAAAACACCTTTAAATCTATCCCAAGCCTCATATAGGGATTCTCCATCTTTTTGCATACAACTTGCAATTAGATTCCTTATGTGGGCAGTCATACTTGGTGGATAGAATTTTTCCAAGAAAATTTATTCACATTGCTTCCAAGTTGTAATGTTATTTGTTGACAAAGAGTTGAGCCATGCTTTTTCTCTGTCCCTTAATGAAAATCCCAATAGCAATAATCTGATGACTTTCGTTGAGACTCCATTCATTTTCATGGTTCCACAGATCTCAGAGAAAGTTTCCAAATATTGATTGGGGTCTTCAGTTGGTCCTCCCTCATATTGGTTTTGCTGAACCATAGAAATAATAGCAGGTTTAATCTCAAAATTTTTGGCCTCAATTGAAGGTCTGGTGATACTAGACCTCGGGCCCCTTGCATAAGGTGTTGTATAGTCTTTTAGTGGTTTATTTGTCATGGTAGACTGAACTTTTTCTTCTTCTAACTATTTTTGCAGATTTCTTCTTCTTTTGAATATTCTGTCAATCTCATGATCAACAAGCAAAATATCTCCTGCAATATTAGCCCTTCGCATACAAAAAAAAGAATAAATCCAAATCTCTTTCAGGTTGAGTTCCAAAATATAATTATTTGCAAAAAAGTAAAAGCAGAATTGAAGAAAGTAAATAAATTGTAAATTTATTCACAAAACAAGAAAATGCATAAATTTATTAACAAAAAGAAAAAATATCTAGAGTAACTAAATTGCTTATCACTAATGTTAATCTAAATCAGTCTTCGGTAACGGCGCCAAAAACTTATTTGTCTCATCACAAGTGAATGGTAAAGTCGTTAGGTAATAAAAAATATTGATTCACAGGGACTGCTGATCAAACACTAGTGAGTCCACAAAGCAAGTTATCTAAATAATCGAAGTTCGTTGAAAGCTTAAGAACTAGAGGTTGGAAAGAGAGAGGGAGAGAGTGTGAGAGAGAGAGGGAGATAGAAGTCCAGTGAGAGTGAATGGTTGTTGAGAGAGGAGTTAGTTTGGGAAGGCGATCCTAGGACCTAGGTTTCATTATGATGCTAGTTGATGATTCTATGGATTGTTCATCTCTCTACCTCTATATTTACATTCTTGTAGGGATTCTAACTAAATTACCGGCATGACCCCGCGAATATCACACTGGAGCGTTTACACCATTTTCATTCAATGTTATTAAGTAGAAGAGGTAATATAGAAAGTCTGGTTAAGGTAACCCTCTATCACTAAGGGTTCCCTAGGCATATAGTTTAGATTACATAAGTCACTTCCTAACATTAAATTAGTAAAAATCCATTAAACACTAATTAGTTAATCCCTTATGGAGAATTAGCCCTCATCTCAAGGTGAAAACTCTAGAAAGTCTGGTTAAGGTAACCCTTTGTCACTAAGGGCTCCCCGGGCATATAATCTAAAGCATTTCCTCTACATGGTGACCAATTCTTTACATCCACATGCATATATTTCACACACGCATTCAATCAAACATAGATAAGTCATCATACACATGGAACAAGTCATAAACACTTCATAGAATAAGGAAATTAGAAAATCTATAGTTAATACATCAACATCACATCACATCATAATTACTCCTTAAATCTTAAAATCTAGACAATCTACTCCATAGCATGGAGGAAACAAATCGAAGACAAGAAATAAAGCATTCTTATAATCCAAACAAGAATGCAGAAGAAGGAATGCTTATCGAGGTGTTACCAATGTCTTCGGGATGAAATCCAAGGTTCAGAGGTGGACGAATCGTTGAAATTGGATGGGAAATTGACCTCATAGGTTCCCTTGAAGGGGATACCTTTCCTCCCCTTGAAAAGGGGATCTCAAAACCCTTGAAAAGGGGATCTCAAACCCCTTTTATACCTACTCCACATGGCCATGGGGACTCACCACACGACTATGCCTATTAGGCACGATCGTGTCATGGCATTCCTTAGGAAAAACATACGGTCGTGCCTTTTGGCTTGGCTTGGACGTGGGATACAAGGCTGAAAGAAGATACGATCATGTATTTTGGCACGACCTAACCATGGGAGGTTCTGGTTCAATTGGGTGGCACGACTGCTGAAGAGGCTTGGTCGTGCCTAAAGGCACGACCTGGCCATGGAAGCCTTTGGAAATGCTGGTGGCATGGCAATAAGAAGCACGGTTATGCCTTTGGGTACACCTAGCTATGGTACCTTCTGGTGGCATGGGCGGGTGTCTTCAGAGACACAACCTTGCCTTAGGTCACGGACATGTTGTTGAGTTTGTCTTCCAAAGCTTGCTTCAATGTTCATTTTTTTCTCCAAATTACGTCGTGTCAATCAAAATAGGAAGACAGCAGGTCTTCGAACTAAAGAAGTAAAAGCATGATAATATAATAAAATAGAGTGTAAATAGACTATACTTAGTAAAATATAAATAGATGTGCAACAAATAATACCTAAAAATATATATAATTTACGCACATCAAAAGTTCCATGACCCAGTCGTGCCCTCGAAGAATCCAACAGCTCCCACGGCCAAGCCATGACTAAAGGTACGACCGTGTCTCTCTTCCAACTGTGCCACTCAAAAATTCCAACAACACTCACGGTCAGGTCGTGCCCAAAGGCACGACCATGTCTCTATTCAGTTTATTTCCCATGGTTGGGTTGTGCCCAAGGGTCATGACCGTGTCCTTTTCTTGGAGCTCCTCACAACATGGCCGTGCCTATGAGGTATGACTGTGTGGCGTGGTCCCGTGGCCGTGTGGAACAACTATAAAAGGGGTTTGAGATCCCTTTATAAAGGGAGGAGAGGGTTCCCCTTAAAGGGAACCTACTAGGTCCATTTCTAATTAGATTTCAATGATTTGTCCACCTCCGGAGCTTAGATTTCATCCAAAGACCATGACATAATTTTGATAAGCATTTCTTCCTCTCCATTCTCATTTGGATTGTAAGAATGTTTCTCTTCTTGTCTTTTGGTTATAATTTCCTTGTTATGGAGTAGATCTCCCAGATTCTAGGATATAGGAAGTAGTTTTGATGTGAAGTTAATGTATAAACTATGGAATTATCAATTTTCTTGTTCAATGACTTGTTTATGACTTGTTCTATATGTGTTGTGTCTTGTTTGTATTTCATTGAATGTGTGTGTGAAGTATATGCATATAGATGTGAAGGATAGGCCACCATGTAGAGAAGAGGCTTTAGATTGTATACCCGGGGAGACCTTAGTGATAGAGGGTTACCTTAACTTGACTTTACAGAATCTTCACCTCGAAATGAGGGCTAATTCTTCATAAGGGATTAGTTAATTAGAGTTTAATGGGTTTTTCCAATTCAATGTTAGGAAGTGACTTGTGTAATTTAGACTATATACCCGGGGAGCCCTTATTGTCAAGGGTTACCTTAATCGGACTTTCTATAATACCTCTTCTACTTAGTAACATTGGACGGAAATGGTGTAAATACTCTAGTGTTGCCTTCACTAATATTGATAATTTGGTTAGAATCGCTATAAGAGCATTGAACATGGAAGGTGAGGTAATGAACAATCCATAGTACATCAACTAGCATCATAACGAAACTGAAATCCTAGGATCGCCTTCTCAAACCAATTCCTCTTTTAGCGACCATCCATTCTCATTGGACCTCTCTCACTCTCTCTCTCTCTCTCTCTCTCTCTTCTCTCTCTCTCTCTCTTTCTCATCCTTTGGTTCTTAAGCTTTCACAACCTTCGATTGTTTAAATACCTTATTTTGTGGACTCACTAGTGTTTAATCAAAAGTCTTTGTGGATCAATAATTTTATTACTTGATGACTAAAACGTGCACTTGCGATTTTGACAACAAGTTTATGGCGTCATTGTCGGAGACTATTTTCGATTAACATTAGTGATAAACAATTTAGTTACTTTGGACACTTTTCTTTTTGTTAATAAATTTCTATATTTTCATTTGACTTGTGAATAGCTTTGCAATTGAATTTGTTTTCTTTAATTTTGCATTTACTTTTGTGCAAATAACTCTGTCTTGAACTTTGACTTGAGAGAGATTTGGATTTATTCTTTTGTATGCCAAGGTCTAACATTGTAGAAAATCTTTTGCCTATTAATTCTGAGATTGACAGAATATTCAGAAGAAGAAGAAATCTACAAAGACAGTTAGAAGAAGAACAAATTCAGTCTACCATGGTAAACAAACTATTGAAAGATTACGCAACACCTTATGCAAGGGGCCTAAGGTCTAGTATTACCAGACCTTCCATTGAGGCCAATAATTTTGAAATCAAACTCGTTGTCATATCTATGGTACAACAGAACCAATATGGGGGAGGACCAACTGAAGACCCCAATCAACATTTAGAAAATTTCTATAAAATCTATGGAAACATGAAAATTAATGAAGTTTCAATGGAAGTTATTAGATTGATGTTATTTGGCTTTTCATTGAGGGATCAAGTAAAAGCATGTCTCAACTCTTTACCTGCCAACAATATTACAATATGGGAGCAATGCGAATAAATTTTCTTGGAGAAGTTTTATCCTCCAAGTAAGACCGCCCACATGAGAAATCTAATTGCAAATTTCATGCAAAAAGATGGAGAATCCCTTTATGAAGCTTGGGATAGATTCAAAGGACTTCTTCAACAGTGCCCCCACCATGGTTTAGAGAAATGGCTAGTCATTCACATCTTTTATAATAGAATCAACTATCAAACAAAGGTGTCCTTGGATTCCGCAGCTAGCGGAGCTCTAATGAACAAAGGACTAGATGAAGCCGAAGAAATTATTGAAAGTGTGACACTGAACCATCATCAATGAGAGTCAGAATGAAGCAACCCAATTAAAATTCCCATGAAGTATAATGTGAATACATTGGACTTAATATCTGCAAAGATGGATGCCCTCACAAAAAGATTTGACTCAATGAATGTTAATCTGGTGAATGCGGTAACCCCAAGTTGTGAAGTTTATGGTGACACAGAGCATATGAAGGAAGCTTGCCAAATAGGAGTCATTTCTACATAGTTGGCTCAGATTGAACATGTGGATGTCATTGACAACTTCAACCCAAGACCCAATAATCCATATTTGGGAACCTACAACCCCAAATGGAGGAATCGTCCAAATTTCTCCTACTACAACAATCAAGAACAAATGAGGCAACCATCCAATTTTCAACAAAATTCACAACCCTCAAGGTTAGAGAAAATTTTTGAGGAGATGCAAGCTACTCAATTGGAAATGAAGAATGATATCAAGAAACTCTATGAAAGAATGGACAACGCTGAAAATCATTTAAAAATGCTTGATAATCAAATAGCACAAGTAGCTAGCTCCTCCTCAAGACCTAAAGGGACATTTCTGGGAAAGACCGAGCAAAATCCTGTTGAGCATTGCAATATGGTTGAGTTAAGGAGTGGACGAACCTTGGGAGAACCCCAAGTGACTGCTACAAACAAAGGGATCGAACATACATCAATTGGAGAGCCAACTCCTTCCTCCTCACATAATAATCACATACAAGAGGAAGTTGAGAATGACGAACCAATTGAAGGAGCCCTGGTGGGGAGATACGTACCACCTGTTGGTGCAGTTTGTACTAATAGTCTAACCCTAAGTTTTGATGTATGACAACAGATTAAAGTTAGACTATTATTGTTTAACAAGTTGAGCTAAGTGTGCAGGGTTAACTAACTTGATGGATCTAGAAAGCTAGACACCAGGCTGAAGTCCAGATGTGCGATTCTAGAAGGAAGTCTAGCTGGGTCAGAGAGGATCAAACAATTAGCATGAAGTCCAGTGTGGTCAGGGAGGACTAGACGATTAGATGAAGTCCGGATATGTCATTCCAACAGAAGACCTAGTGGGTCGGAGATCAAACGTCGAGGAGGTTACTCGGAAAATGGTAAGTAAGATAAAAAACTGAAAGAGAGAATCCAGTGAGGACGGGTCCCCGGTAGGGAATTAGGCGCTGATCCAACTTAGGTCCAAAGTGGAACTCTAAATTGAGACCATGATTAAATCCTGGTCGTGGTAAGACAAGATTTAATTCATACTTACATGCATTAATTATATATGTTAACTCCCTTGCTGTAGGTATTTTGTACTAACATATTTTGCAAGAGTTAAAGCCTAAGTGTGATGGAGGCACCTCAGCAAAGAGGCGCTGGAGGCGTCGGAATGCTCGAGGCGCTGGAGGTGCCTCGGACGGTTGGGGGTGCCTCAGCGTTGGAGGCGCTAGAGGTGCCTCGAAGCTGGGGATGCCTCAGCGCTGGAGACGCTAGAGGCGCTTCGGATGGCTGGAGGCGCCTCAGCGCCTGGATAAGCGTTGTTGACGGGAAGAGCAGCTGGGGGCGCCCTAGAATGCTTGGAGGCGCCTCGGAGTGGATAAGCAGTGGATTTATCAAATCCGATCAGCCTCAATGGAGGCACCTCGGAGCGTTGGAGGCACCCTCAACGGGCTATATTACAGCATGTCGACCAGCAGCTTAGAACAACTCTTCCAAGCGCTGTTTGGACTTCATACTACTGCCCCGGAGCTCCAAAACTGTTGTACTACAATTTTGCCGCATCGGACTTACACCGAAATCATTTTTTGCCAACAAAATCCTCACCAACACACAAGCTCAACCTTACTCATATTCCGTGTTGGTAACACATATTATTTTTAGTTCATTTCTGTAATTGCATAGGGACATGTAGGGTTGTTACACTTCCCTCATCTTGTACGTGATTGCTTTTCCGGAGGTTTCTCAAAAAAGGGTTTTAGTGAATTGCCCAACGATACGATTCGAAGGGTCGTGTGCCTTGGAGTAGGAGTCAGTGAAGGATCCGAACCAAGTAAAATAAAAGTGTCCTTTTTTTTATTGTCTTCCGCTACGTGCTCAATTTTACAAACAATTTTCAAAATCGGGAAAAGAAAATTTTAAACACGTGATTCACCCCCCCCTCCTCTCACGTGCACTCGATCCTACAAGTGGTATCAGAGCGGGGATGCTTGATTTTAGTGCAACCACTAAGTCAAGAATTTTTGTTTCTTTTCCTTGCTTGCATTTATTTATTCTTCCAACACTACTAATCCCAAGAACAAGTGTTAGAAATTCTATTTTCTTGTTTTTGTTCTTGCAAGAAATTAATGGCACGGAATGAGGGATACAACACTGCCCATCCACCACTGTTCAATGGAGACGACTTTCCATACTGGAAAAAAGAGGATGGAGGTCTACCTGAAAACTGACATCGAGCAATGGTTCACGGTAAGATGAGAATACACAACTCCAACGGACAACTCCGGCAAGATCCTTAAATCAGAAGAGTGAAACTCACACATGAAGAAGAAGGCTCAGACTGACAACAAAGCCCTGAACACTCTTCAATGCGGGCTAATGAAGGGAGAGCTCAATCGAGTCGAGCCATTCGACAACGCCAAGGAATTATGGGACAAGTTGATTGAGCTACATGAAGGCACAGACGACTCCAAGGTAACAAAAAGAGACTTGCTTTTAAATAATTTGTTTAATATTCAAATGAAGGATGGAGAAACCACAAGCCAGTTGCATGAGAGGATCAAGAACATCCTCAATGGACTCCACCTGATAGGCCACCAACTTGAGAATCAGGACATCATAAGGTATACCTTAAACTCGTTTTCTCGAAATGCACTGTAGGCATCTATAATATATGCCTATAAAGTTTCGAGGAACCTTTCAAAATTAAAATTAGATGAGTTATTTTGTGAATTAGAGCTACACGAAACGACTAACGCAAAAGAAGTCGAAAAAGGTATTGCTTTTCTTGTTGGCTCTTCCAAAATCGAGCCCGAGGAAGAGTCCGACACAGAATCTAACGAAGAAGAACAACTGGTGAACATGGTAAGGAAAATGTTCATCAGACAAAAGAAAGATTTCTCCAAGAAGGACCTACAGAAGATGACATCCAACAATCCAAAGGAAAACATCATCTGCTACGGATGCAACAAGAAAGGGCACTTCAAGTATGAGTGTCCAAACCAAAAAGAAGACAAGTCCAAGAAGCTAAGTAAGAAGAAGGCTTTTCAAGCCACATGGGATGAGTCTTCCTCGGAAGAGTCAGACACTGAAAAATTGAAGCAGGCAAGCTACCTCGCGTTGATGGCAACTGAACCTGAGTTGGAGAGCGAACCAAATCAAGAAGATGAGTCTGAATATGAGTCGAGACTCGGATCCATGTCTGGTTCAGAAGGAACCAACGAGGTAAAATTTAATAATGCAAGATATTTTAAAATAATTGTTTGTTTAAATAAAAGATTAATTAAAACTGAGGAACAAACTAAACTTCTCCTTAAGGAACAACTAGCCTCGATCTTTTTAACTAACCAAATTCAAGATAGAAATTCAACTAAAGTTGCAAATCTTGAAGAAGAAAATTCTGTCTTGAAAGGTCAAGTGAAAGAACTTCAAGGACAGTTGAAAAAGTTTATCTCAGGAACCAAGTATCTAAACATGATACTTGGATCTCAAAGAGCTGTGTACAACAAGTCCGGACTTGGATACAAAACAAACTCTATCTGTAAATTATTTTTATCCCTAACTCAACTTAAAAAATAAACTAAAGCTTGGGTTCCAAAAGTTTATCTAACTAAGCAAATAGGACCTAATCAATACTATGTACCTAAAACTAAAATACATTATTTAAAATCAAAACCAGAATTATATGATTCAAGGTGTTAGATTCGACAGCTAAATAATATTATAATAATAAGCGAAAATTAAGAAATAGCCTTATAGAATTTTTGGGAATTTTAAGAGATTTTTCGGGGGTTAAACCGAATTTATATGAATTGTTTGAGGAAGTTACTATTTAAATGAGTTGATTGTTTTAATTTGCCTAAGTATTTAAACATAACTTTAAGTTTCTTTTAAAAACTTGATCTCCTCTCCTCACTCGACAAAAACCGGCGATAACCTCTTCTCCCACTCGATCTTCTTCTTCCCCAATCGAGCCTCCGCCTCTGCTCGCCGACCGCCGCCTTTGCTCGCCCCGTCGTCGTCGTTTCGCCGACCGATGTTGAGTCCCTCCAACCACGGTCGTCCTTCCTCCCAATCAAGGAAGATCGTCACCTCCCCTCTTCTGTGAAGGCTTGATCGGAAGTGTCGTAGCCACTGCCATTTCTAGGGTTCGACGCGCCGGCTTCTTCCCTTGATTGGTGGCTATTTTGCTCTCTCTCGATCCCCCACCACCTCTACTCCTCAACCGACCACTAGCCGACGACTTCGAGTCACCGCTGCTCATTTACTTCTTCTTCTATTTTTTCTTTGCTCCTACTCTGTCGTCGTCGGCGATTGAGCTGAGGTCGGATCTCCTTCCGCCTCGGAACATAATCACCGACCAGCCTCTACATCTGGTTTGGTCGGGAATTTCTATGGTCAAATCCAACCTAGATCCGGTCATCTCCGATTTCCCAAATTGTTTCGTCCACCTCATCTAGCCACGACCACCGTTGTCGACCCCAGCCGCTGCTGCCAGGTCAATTTCTGGTCACTTCCAGTCAACTCTGGCTGCTGCCACCATGAGGTAAGGTTGTAGGGCACTCAGTTAGGGTTGTGTTAGTAGCTTAGAGTCAATGGTTGATTGATTTTAGATCATCTTATGCAAATGTTTTCAGTTTCCAAAATTCTGGACAAAGATTGATACTGGGCACCTCTGGCCACATCCGGTTTGTTGAAGGCAACTACTACTAGTACAGGTAAGAAGTTGATTATGTACTAAGTTTGATTGGTTTAGATCATGGATTGATAGTTGGATTGGTTATTTGTAGAGATATGTTGAGATATGAGTTATAGTATAGTTTTGTTTGTGTGGATGTGGTTGGATCTTGTAGAAGAAATGGTAGTATGCTTTGATTATATAGTATTGTGTTTCTTGTGTTAGTACAAGTTGGAATTCTTTGAGTTGAAATAGATCTATTGACTAGTGTTGATTTGTATAAGATAGTTGTAGATTC
>JBBUKS010009354.1:0-12392 GCA_038050645.1 Hedychium gardnerianum | reverse complement strand
CCATCTACAAACTCCTCTCATATTATAGATCCATGACATGACATAAATAATTGATATCATCAGAGAGCCTCTCTATCTAGATACAAAGAAGTTATTTTTCATTGAATCATTTGATGTATTGTATAGGAGAAAATATCTTTCCGCTTTAGAAATAAATCCGATAGGATCTCTACTTCGCTAACAAGGGAATTAGGAATTCATCTTCATAGAATTTCCAATTTATCATATTATGAAATTAACTTTGCTTTGATACCAAGTTAATAAAAAACCCGTCCTATCTCGTGAGAAATCGAAAAAAAAGATGAAAGAAAAGGAATGGGATGATCGCTTCAAAGGATCGACCTCTAATAATGATCACTTTGAGAGGATTAACCTCCAATAATGATCACTTTGAGGGGATCGACCTCCAAAAATCAATGTGGTTGATTATTTAATTGAATCACTTCATTGACTATCTCTAAAGGTTACATAACGTCTTTTTAAATATACACATAAGAATATTTTTTCAAAAGAAAAAGTCTAATAACCTATATAATATTTTAAAAAGATAAATAATAATAAATTTACAATCTAATCTAAATTTATAGTAAATTTAATAGTTTATTCTAAAAGATAATATTTTGAAAGGGTTATTTGAATAAGTCTATCTGGGATCGTATCAGTATTTGTAATAGAACTCTCTTGATAGATCGAATGTACATCAGAGGGGCTCTTATCAAGTAGGCTCTTGTCGAATTGATTCTTATCAGGTAGGCTCCTGTCGAGTTGACTCTTATCGGGTTGACTCTTATTAGGTTGGCTCCTATCGAATCTTGAGGTTACCAAGTCGGCAATTGTCGAGTCTTACGATTATCGAGTCAGCAGTTGTCAGGCTAAGCCACACAAAGATTTTGATGAAGGTTTCTGACGACAACGACCGAATGGTTGAAAAAGAATTAGAAGAAAGGCCAAATGAACCTTTGGCAAAACCTTCCTTAAGTTAGATTATGATGGAAAGAGGAAATAACGAAGTGAAAAAAATAGTAATACTCAATGTCACTATATACCTCTCAATACTGTCACCATTACCTTATGCAGAGAAGTGAAAAAAGTGGCCACGATTCCTAAGGGACGTAACTTTTTCTTCTTCACCAAAGGACGCAACCTTTTGTAACTGACGTTATTATAATTGTCTTGTCGCATTCGAGTTGGATCTTAGATCTGGCTAGTTGGATTTAACACGATTGTGACTCATGCTGACTCGAGTTGAGCTCGGCCTTGAGTCGACTGACTTGACCTGAGTTCAATCAAGAGTTGACTAACTCGACCTAAGTGCATTGCCCAAGTTCAGGGCTTGGTTGACTTAAGTTGAACTCGAAAGAGCTAATTTAACTTGATTTGTATTTGTCGTAAACTAGACTAATTGACCCAAGCTCTATTTTGAGTTAGATTGATCAGGTTCGTGTTGACTAAGTCAGGAGCTTACCACGTGACTCTTAGTGTCTCCATCACATAAGAAAAGAATATGTCAGATCTATTCCTCTCATGTGTGAAGATGTTTATACTCTATTTACTCAAATTTGGGGATGACAAAAAGGGATAAAATACATATAAATCGAGATACTCTGTTTATCCATTGTAAAAATAATGTGGATGGATTCAAAAACCTCCCATGGATTTTTTTGTCCATCTAAAATTATGTGGAATGATTTTGTTTCGGTTAGTCAATGATGAACAGTGGATACCAAATACCAACGGCTTCGTAGCAACAGTTGCTAGCTCACGATAGACCATTACGAGCTTGTAGTTGCTGCGAGCCAAGTCATGGGTCGTGGCTAAGTTACAAGTCACTCACGACCATAGGGAGCGAATCTATTACAATGACCGTGAGCTTGCGACAATCTAAGGCATGAGTCTCTTGCAACAACCACGAGTTCACGACATGCCGTTGCGAGCTCGTGATTGCCACAAGCTCAAAGCAGGGCACCGGAGTTGTGGCGGCTTTTAAAATCATATAACTACTTATTCAAACAATGTTTTCTCCATGTTTTGTGACCGAGTACTCAAATACAACCTAGAATGAATTGACATGCCTCGATATTTAGGATCATTAATCACCTTTGTCTCATTTAAATCTTAGCAAGCATCTATACATTTCACATTTACAAACAAGTTTTCATGTCCTTACTAGCCAAGCTCATCAAGGCTCATAGAGGGTCCCTAATTAATCAAGGGCATGGGGAACTAATTATTTCATTTATATATATAAATAAATAATTGCTATTTTAAAATTTATTATTATAAATATTTCATTTTTTTAATGATTGAGGTAATTAGAACTAAATCAATACTAACTAAATTAAATCAAATTTTATTTTCAATTTTTTTGTATTATAATATTTCAATATTTTTACAATTAATGATTTTTAATAATTATTATTTTTGTATATTGATAGAAAGATTTGTAAAGATTGTAAATTCATCCCGATAGAAAGTTTAACTATCCAACATAGGTTAGTAGTATTGGATATACGCTTCAAATATACGACTCCTAGAATTAAGTGATGGAGAAATTTAAGGATATGAAGCAAAATATATTTAAGGAGAAAGTAGAAGGAATACAAACATATGGTGACCCTAATACAACATGAGATAAGACTGTATCAAAGTTGAAAATAGTAGTTAAGAGTATACTCAGTAGGTCAAAGGGGCATGCACTACCACGTAAGGAATCTTGGTGGTGGAATCAGAAAATACAAAAGAAAGTGAAGGAAAAAACGAACAGCTTATAAGGAATTATATATTTGTAAAAATGAAGAAAACTTAAAAATATATATTAGCTCAGAAAGAGGCTAAGAAAGTAGTAAATGAAGCAAAAAATAATTTTTTTAAACGATTATATCGACAATTGGATACAAAAGAAGGAAAAAATATATTTATAGAATAGCTATAATGAGAAAAATGAAGACAATAGATCTTATCTAAATAAAACGTATTAAAAATGAATGCAATAGAGTACTAGTAAATGATGGAAAAATAAAAAAGTGATGAAAGAAATATTTTTATCAACTTTTTAATGAAAGTTTAGGTGACCAACTTAACTTAAGTAATTTAAGTATGTCAAATGAGTATAGAAATATAAATTTTTATCGTATAATTCAAACTTTATAAGTAAAACAAGCTTTAAATGGGATGCATAATTGAAAAATTGTTGGACCAATGATATTTCGATAGAGGTATGGAAGTGTTTAGAGAAGCAATGTATTGAATGACTTACAAAATTATTTAACATGAAATTAAAAAAAAAAAATATGATCAATAGAGGGTAAATACTTTAGTTTCTTTATATAAGAACAAGGAGATATATAAAATTGTGCAAACTATAGGAGTATTAAACCAATAAGTCATATCATGAAATTTCGGGAAATAATAATAGAAAAAAGATTAAGAAATAAGACCACGATGATCGAAAATCAATTTAGGTTCACGCTTGGAAGGTCGACAATAGAAGTTATACATCTTCTTAGGCAACTAATTGAAAAATATCGGGAGCAAAAATAAGATCTATACATGATATTTATTTACTTAGAAAAAGCTTATGATAGAGTCCTAAGATAAACTATATGAAGAATTCTAGAAAATAGAGGTATTGGCGTAACATATATTCATCTAATTAAGAATATGTATGAGGATGTAACAACCAGAGTGAAGACTTCAGACGGATTAACTGAAGCATTTCCAATAAAGATAAGATTACATCAAGGATCAGCTCTAAGTCCTTATCTTTTTGCACTAATCATGGACGAACTCACTGAACACATTTAAGACACAGTATAATAGTGTATGTTGTTTGCAAATGATATTATTTTGGTAGATAAGACACGTGAATGAGTAAATACTAAACTAGAATCTCAACGAGAACACTAGAAGTGAAAGCTTTTAGACTCAGTAAAGTAAATACAAAATACATGAAATTTAAGTTTAATCATGTTAGACGTAATAAGACAATTGTTAAGATAGAATATAACGAGTTGTGTATAACTGAAAGCTTTAAGTATTTAGGATCATTTTTGTAAAACGATGAAGGGATTGACAGAGATATCTTACATAGAATACAAGCAGGATGATTGAAATGGAGGAGAGCGTCGGGTGTTTTATGTGATTGTAAGATACCTCTAAAACTTAAAGGAAAGTTCTACAAAATTATAGTTAGACTTGTTATGTTATATGCAACTGAATATTGAGCTATGACTCGAGCATATGAGCAGAAGATGAGAGTTGTAGAGATGAGGATGTTAAGATGAATGTGTGGACATACAAGGATTGACATAATAAGAAATGAGAATATTAGAGATAAAGTCGGAACATTATCTATTGAGAGAAAACTCCGAGAGACACGTTTGAGATGATATATGCATGTAAATAGACGACCAATAAATGTTTCAAGCGATGTGAAACTATGACAAATACACATATTAAACGAGGATGAAGAAGATCAAAAAAACTTGGTTAGGAACAATAAAATAAAATTTATTTAAATATATATGATGATATAGTAAGGGATAGAACACAATGACGTAAAAATATTTATATAGCTAACTTTATATAATGAGATAAGATTTAATTGTTGTTGTTGCATTATTTTAGTATATTGATAACAAATGGTTACGATAATTAAAAAAAATAGAATTAGAACTAAACTAATTCAAATTAAAGTATTTTTCTTACAAATTTTAGTTATTTAGAAATCCATACTTAAATATATTTTTTTCCTTTTTTATTTTATTTTTGATATTTTTTCCCTAATTATTATATATAGAATTTTAAAGATTTAGTTTAAAAGTCTATGATTTAATATAAACCCATTAGTGTTATTTAGACGATTTAGTATAATTCATTTATTAACTTTTTCCTAAAACCCTAACACAACCTCTCGTCTTTAAAAACATCAGAATTCTTCTTCCGCTCCTTCTCGGCTCTCGCCTCGTTCCGCTCTCTTCCTTCATCACCTCTAGTCGGTAACTACTCGGCTCCCTTCCTTTCCTGTCACTTCTCTCTTCGGCACGTTCGTGTTCTCGTGTCCTCGCAGCCCAGTCCACATGTCGTACGACGGTAAGTTTTCCTGCGAATCTTCCCTGAAGCGCCTTCTTGCTCGCTGTTCCGGTCTCCGCTCCGACCGCAAGCTCCTTGCTCTCTCCCAGAAGGTGAGCTGTCTTCGAGTCCTCCTTTCTCTGATTTCAATTATCAGGTTGCGCAGTATTGTTAATTCTTTGGAATTTGTCAGGCCGGCGCTGTCACCCCGGAAGATATTGCGGAGGCGATCGCGGAGCCGTTCCTTCACCCTAACTATACTATTCCAATAGTCGGATGCTTCCGCCCGCTCTGCCGTCTGATAGTAGACAGGGCTGTGACAAAGCTTGGTAACGTCCCTAGCTTGATATCGATGTCTGACGAGGAATCAGATGACATAGGAGAAGATGACACTCGCGTGATAGATTTTTATATGGAAAGAGGGAGGGGCTTGCGGCTCCACGAGATGGCTTCATTGGCCTTGTGCCGGACACTAGATTTGGTACCATTCTTTCTCAGGTAACTGCGTGTTTTCAGTACATTTCATCATCTTCATTGCTCAATGCAATTTTTTTTTTCCGCGCACTTCATCATTTTCAATGCTCAATGTAATTTTTTCCTGACTTTGTAGAAAATGTTTTTTTTTTCCTTTCTAGACATCTGTCCTCCATTATACTTGTTGAAGCATAAACTAGTTTTGCCAAAAAAATTGGATTTTAGATCGATACGATGCAATTATTTTCTGTTCATCTTTGAGTGTTGTACATATTGGGATCATACGGTTTTCATCATCTCCATACGAGTTGAATTTTTAATTTTTATAGAGAGCAGTCGTTGATATCCTGATTGACATGTGAACAATTTCCCTCTTTTCTGTTTCACTTTTATTTCTCCAAAAAGAAGGAATTTGAAATTTGACAAAAAAGGAAAACATATGTTATTAACTTCTTGACATAATTATATAACAAATTTTATTTTTAGTTTCTACATGGCATATGTTTGGTTTTCACCAAAATTAAGAAGAAAATATTATGAAAAGTTGAGAATAAGTATTCAGAAAATAAATGCGTTGGGTTTATTGGATTCATGAAGTTTGAGTAATAAAGTGTTAATTTTGTTGGTTTTTTCTATAGTAAAAATGGAGCATCAGTTTCAAGATAAGGAGATGTTCCTTTCTACAATATCTGATTGTGTATCATACGTTATACTACATTACTACTTTCTTGTTTTACTTTTTTTTTTTCTTTTCTTTTATTGATTGGCTGAACTTGGTATATATTTCCACTTCTTGTTATTATCAGTTATCTTCGTGATCTACCTTTATTGTATTTAGCATGTATTTTCCACATTTGTAGGTGCATCATAAATTATTTCAGATTTTCTCCCCAACCCTTTGCACGGCTTGAGTTGGCAGGTTTTGATTCTCAGATAACTGACAAGGTACTGTTATTTATTTTTCCCAAGCTACAGAATCTTTGAACACATTTTTCTATTTTTTTAGAGATATCATGGAGACCATCAAGCCCCACTTTTGTTTATGAAGACAGGTTTTGAACCAAATACATCAGCAACAACATTTGCTTTTTGTCTGCCTTTCAGTTTATTAAGCACTTATTTTTGGTTGTTCGGGATGTTTTCTTATTACTTCAGTTGCAGAATTTGAGGAATCTTTTTCTGATCCCTTGCCAGCCAAGTATGATGAAAATGACACCTATTTATCTCCCATACAGTTTTATTGGGATTTCTAAGTTAGCAACAAACTCAGTATTAGTTCTTCTGGTGTGAATTTAAAACCCAGGCTTAAAGTCTCAATGGAAGCCAGAGTATTGGTCCTCAATTAAAACGAGATACACTGGTTTTAAATATGTCAATTCCAGTATCACCCCTTATGTTGAGCCTTAATGGTAGTAGAGGTAGGGAAATAAGAAATAGGGTTGTGTGAAACCTTAATAGGAGTAAGGATGACAACGGCTAGGTACTTACATTTTCTAGCAGTACTAGAAGCCATACTTGTTTAAATATATGCTTCTTGAACCCCTTTATTTAACTGCTTTGGATGATAAATCGATACTCGACCGAGTAGATATACTCAAATATTCTACTTAAATCAGTAACTACACATAATTTTGTTATAAAGCTAACTCAAACCTTATTATTAAGCATAGTTGGGTACCTAAAATCTCACTTAAAAAGGTTGGGTAATTAATCTCAATTATTTGGTGCCTATTACAGTCCTTCACGAGGAGTACAGATGAGTAAGGCAAAGTGAAGACTATCCCAACACAAAGGAACAGATCATTTGACCTTGTCTTGCTGGTTTGATATGGAGGGAAGAGGACAATCTCTTGGTCTCAATGTGGAGGAAGAGGACAATCTCTTGGTCTCAATGTGGAGGGAAGAAGATATCTAGCTTGTATAAATACAAAGGGAATGTAAGTTACACGAGGAAGATGATGTAGGATCGATGTAATGGTTTGCATGTACAACTAGAGGGGAAGGTGATCTGAACCCAAGGAGAAGAAAGTCTCACGAACCTACAATGAATTGAAGAAGAAACAAGGAAAGTCTAAATTAATAAGATGGATGAAAAGAACCTCGACCCAATGCTTAAGAAAGCACGAACCTTGGTATAGGAGATGGAAGACGCCACAACCTTGGGATTGAGGTTGATAAGTCTTTGAACGACACAAGGGGATGCCTGATAAGTTCTAGTTCAATGAAGAACCAACAAGTGAGAGCCTTATCATGCTTTAGATTGAAACAAGCCAAAAGATACATGTGTGGCCGCCACCCCCTTTATTTATAGCTATAGGGTGACGTAAATACCCTAAAAGGTCAAAAGGAAGCCCATTTAGAAAAAGCCTAAGTAGACTACATAGCTAGTTTGGGTTAAGTCACCATTACATATCAAATGAAGGTAGAAATTGAGCCTACATATCAAACTTGTCCTACTACATAGGAATGAGACATAAGTGACTAATTAAGCTCATCTAAGACTTGAATTAGGTTGACTAAACCTCATGACTTAATTGTAGTTTTGGCCTTGACATCTTCAAGTAGCACATTTAGTGCTTCCTTCCTCTTTTTAGCCTTAGCCCTTGTAATTGGGCCTCCATTGAAGCATAATGGATCATCAACAACATCTAGAGTGGGATTCTCTGTTTCTTCCATGTATTAGCAATTTAGCATGATCTCCATTATTAGCTTGTTGAGTCGCAACTTGTTCTCCATCTTTGACTCCATCAGAAGGGGTGTGTGTGGATAGATGACACCTTAAAATAAAGCTCTTGTAAATACAAAGGATAATTTAATTGTTAGTTGTTGGCAGGTGCTTGTGTGTGTCCGCTTGATTGTGCGAAGTTATAAACCCAACAAAAATAACAATAATAAAACAAGACAATACAAACATGACAATTTAACACAATTCAGCGACTTACTTCTAATCTATGTGCCACCTTTAAATATCAAATTGCTCCTTCATAAGAGATGATGGAGGAAACATCGTATAATCTGAACCTTTGAATGATTACAATATTCTCTAATCTCAATTAGTTAATGAAATGTAAAACTTAAATTAGGAGATTACTAAACACTTGTGTATGTGTTGAAGACTTTAGCCATAATTTAAGCCCTTGAGAACTTTGGGCATTTGAGCACTTATTCATAGGAAAAAGGAGAATGTTTTTGTGCAACCTTTTTGCAGCTCATAGCTCCCCAACAACTTTTATAAGAGCACTCCAATGACCACATTTTGTATTGCTAAGACAAATATTACTGATGGAAAGCTGATGACCATATTGACAATCAATTGGATTTTACCTCTAGTCTATTTGCTCAAGCTTCTAGTTCTAAACAATTGTTGTTCAACTAGAAATATTTTGTTCGCTGAACCCTAGTACTTAGTTGACTTCCTAGTCATTCACCTCCATGATTGAGTTCACCTTTAGTTGACTTAATCTAATTGGTGGTCCTTCCTTTGCTCAGCTTGCCTCTTTGTAAGCTAATGCAAAGTCTTGAGATCAAACTAAGTCACAGACTATGACTTAGAACTACCAATTCCTTGGTCCAAGGTTTCAAACTAAGCTACTAGGTAGTGTATCCTTACCCAGCTAAACACATCATCTACAATGAACTGCTTAAAGACACAAGCCTCAAGATTATATTCCATGTCATTGATCCTCTATGCCTTTCAAGTCCACCTCATTCTGTGTCACCCAAGTGTGCACCTAGCAATTGGCCTATAGTCTATTGGATGCACCAATCTCTCGAGCTTTACTCCATGTTATCTAATTCCCCATGCCTTTTGAGTTCACCTCGCACCAAGTCTCTCAGCCATTAAACACACATTCTCCACGGTCACATTTGCAACCACTCAATGCTCCTCGCCCTGTAGTGTCATAGAATCTCTTCCATAGCTCCAACACATTGTAGGTCTTCTACCATTTGGGCACAAAGTGCCTCAATCCCATCGAGTCAACTCACTCCTTTAGTTTTGTGTTTACTTTGACAAGTTCATACAAACTTGATGCACACATCAGAAACATGGAAATACAAGTAAAAGCTAACTTATACCTTCTGCCAAATACATCAAAATATCAACCTAACCACTTAGGAACCTCATTTTCCCAATAGACGAGGAAGATAGTATTGTTGGTACATACCTTTTCCGTTTGCTAGGCAGTAGGTAGAATGGTATGCTTCTCATGCCGATCCACATGACGGTTATGAATTTTTTTAAACTCATTATTTGGTTTACATACTCTCATTGGATAGTTAATCAACAATCAGAAAGAAACTAAATAATAACAAATTGAAAAATTATCCTCTTTGTAGCTCACTAAGTTGTGGCAATAGCAACTAGTGTTGAAAATAAAATTTGCAAAAACTAGATTTTAATAAAAAATTTAATTTTAATTTTAGTCAATTTAGAAAAAGAGAGTAATGGAAAAAAAATCAAATATTGGAAAAGCATGAAAAATGTGTAGAAATAATCAAATAAATGTTACATTTTTTCACATTCTTAGCTTTTTAAACTATATTTGCACGATGCCATTCTTTATTTTTCATCAGGATGACATACATTGCAATGTAACACACTAGTGAGATCTGAGATCATTTCTGCATATTACTTCTGAAAACGTTAAATTATTGTACAGCTTGTTTGATTGATATTGGTTAATGCTGGGACTACGTTTAGATTAATTAATTGTATATGTGTGTGTGCATACACATGAATGTTCATACACACAGGTAGTCTGGAAGTAAATGCGGATGGCAGTCCAAGACTGAATGAAAAAGGTTGAGACATTATTAAAATTTGTTGAAATCTATGCACATTATGGAAAGGAAAGATGGAAATTCAAATTTGTAGTAAAAATTATTTTTTATCTACTTGTTTTTACAATTGCAAGAGACAATGTTTTCATTCTTAGTACTACTAAAAGAATTCTATGCTAGATAGCATGCTCACATGCTATGGTGACTAACAGATATGCTGAAAGCCACATAGACACTCAAGGAATTATGTGGTTGCTTATTGAGGCTCATGATATTTGTTAATTACCATTGTCTTTATTTTAATTTTTGTATTATGGTGCAAGCAGGTCAACACCTCTAGATACTGTCATTATGTGTTTCTCACTTTGTCAGTTACATTATGAACACACATGAAAGGAAATATTCTCGTCAGTATTTGTATTCTAAAAATGTTTTTTTAGTTTGTTGCTATGGTTGTACTTGTATTTTCCTGCTTAGTAAGTTTTACATGATTGCTATATTTCTTCCTCTGTTATATATGAAGTTTATGTTTTGCTTGTTCAATGGATTTTTACATTTATTTTGTCAGTTTGTGCATCTTGGAATTCTTGAACATCAATCTCATTGTCGTTGCTTGTTACTTACAAGTTTGATTCTTCATCATTTCTATATTGTGACTAATATATCCTTTTTACCTTATCTCAATTTTCTGTAGTCTGATATGACCTATAATTTGATCTTATGATTCATGATCACCTGTTTTATCCCAGGGTGAAAAGCATCTTCTTGATGTAATTCGGTTAACTTACCGTTTTCTAATAATGGAGCCACAAATATTCTCTGGCTTATGGGATTGGACCTGCTTTTTAGACCTTATGCAACAAACATCGAATGTTGGGGCTATCCTTGCTCCAAGATGCCTGATAAATATATTGGACATAAGATGGTGCGGAATTCAAATTCTCTCTACTTCTCTTAAAATAAGTGATAGAGCTACTGAAGATTTTGGCTTGGGTTCAGATGAAGCTTTTGCCTGTTTACTTCGGTGAGGCACATTAAACTATTTTCACATTTACAATTGATAGTTAACATGTTACTTTGCTACATAACATTATGAACAATGTATGTAGGTTCGAGGAATTCTGCCAGGATACCTCATTGGAAAAGGCTGGATTTTATCTCCAATTAGTCGAGGAAGATCAAGAAAGGTTCTCAGTTGGAATTGATAATTTTAGTCAATTTTTTGACTTTGACTATAATAGTCTCGTTTCATCTACCGATTTGCTTAAGATTGAGTCTGGAATAAAGGATGTTCGACGCAAGGTTTTGCGGTATGTATAAAGAATTGTCCTTTTTTTTGCTGAGCCAGTACTTTCTCATGATTAACAGGTGGGCTTGTTTCCAGTGTTGTGCCTGGTAAGCCATTTGTCATGACTTCTACGATTAGAAGAAGTTTTGAGATGATATTAATGGCGGTGGGTCAAAGATGGCCAATACTTCTCCACGGTCCTGCTGGTTCTGGAAAAACAGCTATTATTAATATGTTGGCCGAGATCAGTGGGAATCAAGGTACATTTTGTTGTTCTTCTAGTTCTCATGCAAAATAGTGCTTTAGTCAGTTCTTTAGATGTATTATCATATATAAAATTTTCAGGTGGATCTGTTCCATATATGACTTTTAGGATTCTGTCATTTACTTTACTCGTCTACCATGTAAAAATTCCTCTACATACTTTGTTAAGGATACTTCCTTTTTACTTAATCCATGGGGTGTTCATGACATTGTTTTCCATGTTATAAGTTTCACTAGCCATCTGGATTATCTTGTTTTGAATAGTATCTAAGCTCGATTTGTATTGACATCAAATGATTGTGCCAATTGCAATGTTTAAATCTCTTGCTGTGCTGGGTGGATCGACCAAAACTTACCATTATGGTACATTATTGAAGTTAGATATTGATCAGCACTAGATAATTGCGCTTGGGTTTCCAGTGCCAATGTGCCATTAAGTATCTATTGTGTCGCTGGTGCTGAATGTGCCATTAAGTATGTTATTGTGCTATATGTTTTGGCTGTGAAAATTTTA
>JBBUKS010009343.1:0-12395 GCA_038050645.1 Hedychium gardnerianum | reverse complement strand
CTAAGTCGCACATTTTAGCGATGAAATATAATTTTTTGTCCCTAATTAACGACGGAAAATAAATTTCGTCGCTAAATTACGACGGAAAATAAAATTCCGTCGCAAGATGGGACGGAAATTAAGGTTTCTTCGCTCCGTCATCTTAATAGAGACGAATTTAGCGACGAAAAATTATTCCATCATAAATTAGCGACGACGTAATAAATTTTTTATCACTATTCAGTGATGGAAAAAAATCTCCATCACTAATTTTTTCCATCACTAAATTCATCGCTATTTTACATATTTTTGATAATGTATATATTATTGTTTCTTATCCTTTCTTATTTCCTAAACTATTAATGATATATAGTGGTTGCAATTATAGCATGACCTTGATTTATTATATATTTTTTTTAATAATTTCGTTATCTAATTCTTCAAACTTGATTATTATAATAAAAATATTACATTCACCTTAAATATTTCTCTCAATTTCTCTCTAGATTATATAAAAAAATAATTTATAAAATCAATTTATAATTGTTCATCAAATAATTAGAGATTTTTTAAAATATATATATATATATATCTATTAAGAATTAATTTTATCTCATTATAATTTATTAACATATAGAAGAAGTACTGATGCAACAAAATATCTCCATCAATCACCAATTTATTTATAACGAAATTGAAGAATGACTAAATATAATTGTTTAGCCTTTATCTGTTTCCTCGCATTGCTTTACATGCAATTGGACCCTGTTTTTTTTTTTTTTAAGACTACGAGAATTTCCCAGTGTTATAGAACTCTGTTTTTGACCCCACAAGTACTAGACTATTCAAACAAGACACGTGTCTCAGTGCAATTAAAGCATTATTCTGACAGGAAACTTCGTAGTACTTTACCTTAATACCATAAACGCCCATTCTTTTGGTCATTCTGTAGTTAATTAATATTGATCTCCATGAATTTATTAATTTTTGCTTGTACTGCCTCCAACCTGGAAGCACATCTCTAGTTTGTCCAATTGTATCAAATTAAATTGATAAATGACTGTCAAGTTGAAGTTAGTACGGTAGTTAGCTAGAGATCTAGCTTTGAATCGATCCAAGGATTTGACTAGAAAAAGGCTGATTGATGAAGCAACAAAATGCAACGCAGTGCAAAGTGCATGCGTGTAGATCTTTTCCATCCTCTAAAACGAACGTATTTCAACCTGTCCCATCGATTTCATTGTCAATCAAATTCATACAGTAATTGATGGTTTCCAGCATGAGGTGTTCATAAACAAATGGAATGCAGTTTGACCACGCACTCACCGCGGGCATTATCAGAAGATTAGGTCACATAATTAATTAAATGATGACAAGAATGAGACTGGAAATTTATGAAGATGCGACCAACTCAATGTGAAAAAAATGAAAGAAAAACAAGGTCGATAGAGAACTAATCCAGCAACCACGTGAAGAGAAATCAGTCACCGAACAAGTGAGAATAGTAATCCACTCTGCTGGTTTCTTATATGGTAAGTAATATGTTTGTGGATCAAGCACGAATTGGTGAAATATTAATATTATGTGATTTGATTTAGTCAAAGTCAAATGCATGGTCTTGTACCGCTGTCCATTCTGAGCGACTGACGGCGAAGCAACGGCCACGTCTTATTATATCAAAATGCTGTAAAAAGAATCCAAATTTGTCGGAGAGGTATAAATCTAATGACTCGTTGATTCCAAATATCAAAATGAGGCAAAATAAAACAAAACAAATGGCCTGTTTGGAAGCGAACTTTTGACTTTGTGTCCGATACAGTGAATCAGTCCCATGCGGATTCCACCGCCCAGGGAGACGGGGGCTCCACTTGCTCGAGACGGACCATCAGAAGAACGTTGACTTACGAGGCTAAAATTGTCATATGACGTCACAGTCTGGCAACTGGAAGCGTAGATTGAAGGCGTGGAGCTGGGACGGGAAGGAACGGCGTTATCAATTTTTTTATGAATGAATTAGTTTTAACGATTGATTGGTATACGAGCCCGTCTAGCTCAGTTGGTAGAGCGCAAGGCTCTTAACCTTGTGGTCGTGGGTTCGAGCCCCACGGTGGGCGTTTTCGTTCTCCTTTTTTTCTTAAAAAAACTAAAACTATATCTGGCGCGGACGCCCACGGTTTTGACGCCCGCGGTTTTCTGTGCAAGTGATCGTACAGTGCAGTATTTCTGCCCGTAAAAATAAATTAATAATACGATTTCACTCGTTTATTAAATAAAAATCAGTTGATTTAGCCGGACTGAGATTATTTGCTTTTGGAAGAAATTATTATTGTCGAGATAAATGAAACTTTCTAGATTTTCACAAAGGGAATTTTTATTTAACAAATGTCTAAGCATATTTTTACATATTATTATTCTTTAAATAATAAATGGTTGAAATGTTTTTAAATATTTTTTTTAGTT
The DNA here is from genome assembly GCA_038050645.1 of Hedychium gardnerianum. Lineage (NCBI taxonomy): Eukaryota > Viridiplantae > Streptophyta > Magnoliopsida > Zingiberales > Zingiberaceae > Hedychium > Hedychium gardnerianum. The sequence goes on along the minus strand of JBBUKS010009343.1, from coordinate 9,956 downwards.
ATTTTTTTACTAAGAGAAACACATGTTGCTTGAACCAAAAAATGATTTGGGGGAGATAAATCAGAAAATGAAACCTCAAAAAAATTATTTCGGCAATGCTCCCAAACGCCTTCTTCACGGCTCTTCCAACCTGATGGGTGGACTTTATAACGGCGCTATGTTTCCGTGACGCATTACGTCACCATTTCCGAAGGCCAAAAGCCGCACGCCACGTCGATGACAGTGGGGGAGTACTGCAACCTGAGTGAGTTAATTAACCTTGGGGTTAGTAGTAAGTAGATCATCACCTCTCACCCGCCTATAAATATACCCCCTTCGCTCCCTTTTTCGTCGTTCGTTTCGCCGATTGGAATTTGGATCGAGTGATGCGGGGCGCTGCCAGGTTAGATTTCATGATTCCTTGCGGTTCTTCTCGTCTCTCAATGTCTTCTCTCTCTCTTTCAGCTATCCTCTTGCCTTGATGGAAAAATTATGTCTTTTCTTTACATCGCGTCACCTTGACGGGAATTTATTTGCTCTTATTCCGACCAAATCCTTTGTCAGTCATTAGGAATTTGGAATTTTGGTAGTTTTTGGTTCGACAGCGTTGTTTACCGAATCGTTCGTAGTGGTTCATGAGAATGAGGCAATTGTACAGAATCCTACAGCTGGTTTTGCGAGCTTTGTTGGGTCTTGGTTCGGAATCGAAATTAATAGTTAAGTGTTGATATTTGTGGTTTGAGCGCAATTTTCGATTTTTTTTCTCTTGGAGTTTTATTTCATACTCCAGACATCGCTGAACGAAGCGTCTCGTTCATCGTATTTCCAACAGATTATGTTTTTTTTTTGTTCAACAAACATATCTGCTCGCGCGCGCGCGTCGGTGTGCGTGGGTGTATCTGTGGGGGTGTTGGGTGCGTTTAGGTGATTCTGTATCGCTCTTTGTTTTTGAATGAATTATGTACAGTCGATCATTTACTTTTTCTTTAGAAAAAGCATAAAGGCGAACAAACTTGACCCAAATATTTAGCTTTCTTCTTCAATTACTGCCCAGATTTCTCAAACAAGTATTGGTGGCGTTTCTCTTGTTTCCTCTATTTTGGTCTCTACTGATACTCTGTTATGCCTGGCAAGTAGGAGAAGATTAGACGTGGATATTTATCTGTTGTCCTTGACGTTCTATTATTGTGTTATCCGTAGATCATTTGTTTGTCAGTCAATGAGCGTCCTGAAATTTTTTTCCTTTGCACTTATTTGTTTCCTTGAGCAAAGGATTTATTTCATTCTACATATAGCCTTACTCGATCTTACCTTTGCCGAATCAGGGCTAACATGTGTCCTTCAGTGCCCGGCTCTGTTCTAGTGGGCACTAACATCGATTCAAAGGACGAAGAAGTCATTCGATTCTTGCTGGGAATGCGAGCTGGAGATCCCACTCCGGAAAATGTCATCGTCGATGTTAATCCATTCAATGATGAACCATGGAATTTTCCTGGTTAGCTTTGGATTATCCCTGAGCTACCTATTTTATATCATTGTCATAGTTGCTTTTACAGTCAAGGTATCAAATTATAAATTTTGGTCCGCAAAAAGCCAGTCTTTCTTGCACTAGAAATTAGACTCTCAATGACTCTTATTCATGGTTATAAATTTGGTTGTCTAACAATTAGAATATGTATATATATATAGCCTTCTATAACTACTTGGTATGGAGATTTTAGGTTACTGAATATATATTCTTCTGCAGAACTCTAACGTGATAAAGAATATATTAGATCTAATATTTGTTATCTAATGCTGTTGCACGTGGTTATTTTCTTGCCAGTTTGGGCTATCAATTGCTTGTTCCCTGTGTTTTTATATGAGATGAGTTACTTGTTTAAACTAGCAATTAAAATAGTCGTAGATGATCGCTGGTTGCAGTGACATAATAGGAATGCTACAAATTATCTTCTATACAATGATTATGTAGACTGTGGTTAGAAAATCTTGTTCACATCAGATGTCAAGCTCCTCTGTGATCTAACTAAAGAAAAATATTCAGTAACCATAAGGATTTTCTGTAAATTTGTAAAATTTGTCTTATGAAATGGTTTGTCTTCTTTGTTTTCAATTTCAGATTCCCACATAGCATTTAATTTTTCCTTCAAATCTAAATATCATGCGAGAGTTAGTGACTGGGAGGATATCTTGGAGGTCATGGGAATTAGTGAGTGTTAAGATTCACAGTTTTCTCAGCTATGAATATTTGGAAATAAAAAAATTGACCAACTGCCAAGGAACTTGAGGCTTGTTTTTTAGGCAATGCAAACTTAGGTTAGTCGTCCATGTCGTAAAACTTGAAAAATAGTGATTCTCAATTTTCATTTAAAAGTTAGGCAAAATAAGTAGGTGACGTATATTAGCTTGTTTAGGTGATTCATAATTACTGTTCTTATGAGGTTTTAGGTATCAAATATCATTTGTCTTTATCTAATAAAAACAATATCTTTTCCCCTTGCTCGATCACTCATCTAGAAAGAATGATGTAGTTGGGGTTTACTTGCTTGAGACTGCATCCTAAGTTGGTGCTTCTTGGGCAATGTATACCCAGTAGATCAATCTGTTAAAATGTAAGTAAGAGATCGAGTTGAGGCCATACATCTTCCATATATGATTTTGTTAGTGCAATGGAAATTTATCCAGAAAGATCATGTGGCAAGAATTTATAAGTTTGAAAGGAATGATAAGAAAGCAAAATTATCATGACTAAATTGACTTTGCTGGGGCTTTTAATGTGGTTCATCAATTTTCATACCAATAGAGACAGACCAAGTGGCAGTTATGTCATATGTGGATCCAAGTTTACGAAATTTCTCAAAGAGTACACACTATAGTATAATAAAAATGTTTTTGGTATTTAGTAGAAAAGGCATCCTTGAAGTCAGATTGTTACATCAACTCTTGAAATTTAAAAGTGAGCTATTGAATTTACCAAAGAACCATATATTGTTATTTTCTGAGTCAAGGTTATGCCTGAACAACAAGCATCTTCTGTATCTAAATTTCCTTGTGCTTTCCTTTACTTTATCCTCACTAGATATTTAACTGGACTAAAGAACTGTATGGTTGGTATGCTATGTAGAAAACATATGGTTCTTGTACAATCCAGGAGGCAGAATGTCTCCCAAAGGGGACTGTGAATCAAAGGCAACTAGATCTGGATATTGGAGGCAAACCGGTGATTGCAGGATATTCACAATTGGATACAATTTTAGTTGGAAAAGAACATTGGAATTTTATAAAGGCAAATCACCCATTGGAGAAAGAACTGACTGGGTGATGCATGAATATCATGTAGAATCAAATTCATTGAACGTGCATAATTGCTCAAAGGTACTCAAGAAGTCATACCCATACCACTCTTTTTCTAAAAATTTAATCTGTATAACCTCATTAATATTTTAGAATTTCTCAATCCAAATTATATTTTTCAGGATTATAGTTCCTTGTATAGAGTCTTCCTTCAAAGTAATAAACGTGCAATTGACTGCAAAGAGAATTATTCTGCATATGCAGATAAGTTAGTTGGTGAGGATGTAGACTACATATCACCTTTTAGAACAAGAAGAGAGAGAATTGACTTCAAGGATTTTCCCCGCAATTCTCAGGTAGGATTGATTACATTCCCCTAGTTATGCTTTCTTTCTTAGTAACAGAGCTGTAAGTTTCTTGTTAGTTTTCATTGATTTCATTTCTAAATGATACTCGGTAACAATCCCTTTTCTCTCAGACCTAGGAGTCTGATCATAGTTTGGAAACTCTAATTCAATTAGTTTTCATACTTTGTCTATCTAATCCAAACAATTTTTAGAAGTGTTTTGGACCTTGATTGCCTAGGCCTAATGTTTTTGTTGAAGAAGCAAGCGAATAATTAAAGATGAAAGGAGAGAGAATTCTTACAAATAAGAATTTTAAATATTTTAGATTTGTTATTCAACTAGAAGATATTGAGAAAATAAAGAAACAACAATTAAATTGAAGAGAGCTTCTATTTTGTCTTATGTAATTATCAACCCTCCTTAGGCTAAAATATAAGTTCTATAAAACTGCACAACCAACTATACAATTGGGAGTTACTAAACAACACAAAAAAATAGGGTACTAGATGACAGTACTAAGTTGTGCATGATTACTAGATAAGATAATTTGAAAAAAAGTAATACCATTCAGGAATAATATAATTGCTTTAATAAATGATAAAATGAAAGAAGATACATTATGATATTAAAATGATGAACATATTCAACTTCATGGAGGGCCAATAGATTTTGTAGTTAAACAAATCAACATGATTAACAAGGTTAAGGCGTTTTCAATAAAGATAAATTTAAATTTTACTATCCAAGAATTTATGTTACTAGTATCCATACCCATGTCAAATAGTCTCGTTAATAGTGCATATGAATTTAAAAAAATGAAAACATGGGAACTCAAAAAATGGTTTAATTTAGGGTACAAGTATGGAGACACAATTAATCTTAAAAATATAAAGATAAAGATTAATCTCATGTTGTGTCGTGTCAACATTGGTAGGGGAGGGGCAACCCATGAGTCTGGGTATCAAAGCTGAGAATAATAGTTATAACTTTGATAGATCGTTATATGTTCAAGGATACAGTCATTTTTGTTGCATAGACCCAACCTCACAACTTCGCAAGGACTTGTTGTCATTGTTATTGTATAGACCAGGTCATTGTTACCGGGTCCGGTCTATACAATAACAATGATAATTACAATTACTCCTTATCTATGTCTTTATTTAATATCTTAACACACAAGATGACGGGAAGGATCAGTGCAATCACCACGTTAGCGTACAATCAGTGCAATTACATGAATCACTGCTGTATCCAACTTTTTGAACCACAAGATAGACTTCCTATGTTTAGAAAGAAGGATTAATCATCAAAAAACATTAAAAATATCATATGTAGGTCAGGACTGAGAAAAATGAGATTTAGAGATGTTAGATTGATCTAGTGAGAGAAACAACTGGGACAAGTAATATTCCACATCCAGATTGTCCCTTCATCCATTGTGTTCTTACCACATCATAAATTGCGTGTGAAGATATCAAATACTGACGTAGGTAAGGAAGGTTTATGTTAAGAATGCCGATGGGGCTCTAAGAGAGATTATTCAATAAGACAGGACAAGGAACAAACAAATATGGTGTATGAATTGCCTGATAGCAGTTGAATCAGAAAGGACTTTATGCATTTGGGCTTGATCTGGTTATAAACATTTAGTACAAATGTAGATTTTTTTAGTATAATTAATGGTTTCCTTTTTTTGCTCTGCCAGTCTTGATGAACTGGTTGATCAACTTAGTGTGTTGGATCCTAATATCCACCACCAGAAGCTTTGTTCCTGTATTTCAATGAAGATAACTAGTTATTCCATCATAATGGTGATGCCTGCCTGTATGTTGTGCTAGTATACCATGATCCAAGCTTGCCACAAAACGGAAGACATTATTACAAAATTGTAAGAGATTTATTTTTAACTTGATGTGAGTACTAACTTTCTTCCATTTGTCCTGATGCAGACTGTCGCTGATAAAGATCAAGGGGAATCAGCACTGTCTAGAAGAAGGCCTAATGAACTTGCATCCGTGATTTTTTCTGAAAATATGCTTGATATTTGTGATTTTTCAAATGGAGAATTTTTGGAACTGAATGATCTCTATAGTCCAGACACACATGCTAGTTCAGACGATTCCAGCATTATGTCAGAAAATTCTGATGAATTCTTTGATCCTGTTGCATTTTTAATGGATATTGAGAATGATCATGGATTAGGAATACAAACAGAACGCACAAAATATGGCTTTGATATTTCTGTACCAGTCAGATCCAATCAGGTGTTCATCGAGCCATCTCCATCAGGTATGTCAATTTATGTGGTTAATTATCTATTATTTTTATGGAATTCATGGGTCTTGGTATTAGTCCTGTAATCTGCAAGGAACTTGCTTATATTTGCTTGTATAATCTTCTTTGAGATATATATAATCTAGCAATACCACTACTGTTTCAGCCCTCGTCAACCTTTATCATTTGTTTCTGACAACTTTTAGTTGATATCGCATCCTAAAGATCAGTTTTTCTACATTCATCTTTAGTAATCCTAAGGATCAGTTTTTCTACATTTCATGTTTACTGATAGCAAATTTTTGCATAACCTTGTTCACATATGCTTCAATAGAAAAAGCTAATCCCAGCTTTCATGTTCACTTTTAGTTTAGCATTAGCACTTTGTTTTCAGGTGCTTATTCAGCAGAACTTATCATGATCGCGTCCTATTTTTTTCATGGAACAGTTCTATTCTTGTTCACTTCCTACTGGATATTAGACATGATTATGTTTCACAATATTTTATGTTGCATCATTATTGGTTTGATGGATTTTGTGTGAGTTCTTTATTTAAATAATTATTAGTTTTATGTTTATTAGGATCATGATTTACATTGTTACATGTTTATCATTTGAGCAGTGAGTGTGACGTCTGATGTCTGCTTAAGCACCAATTACTATTATATCGGATCAAACATATTTGAAGTCTTAGCAATTAACTTCATGTGAACTTTTAGGATTCCTAATGCGACATGAAAAATTACAGAACAAAAAAACTGAATAAGTCAAAAATATTTATTAACTGAAAGATAAACACAAAGAATTCAAATCAATAGAGGTGGGTTTTGGTGGAGGTGACCAAGGTTTGTGCTCTACATTGGTGTACATTGAAGGCAATCCTTTAGGCTTGCAACAATAGTGGTCGTGTAGGAAGACCAGCAAGAAGCTGGAGAGCGAGTTTGTGAGCAACACAGGTGAGGGGTGCCTGGAGAAAATTACATGAGCTTGTGGAGGGATTTGGCGCAGGGAAACAATAACTCCGTGAATTAGAGGTTGATGAACAATGGCAAGGTAACAGAGGATGCTGCAAGGAAAATCAGTGAATCGAATTGAACAAGAATTCTGCTTTGAAATCAACTAATGCTATACGAAAAATACACAATAATTTTTTTTTGAACAATTCAACTCACTAAAGAGGAAAATATTATTAATTTAAAGATGATCAAATACAAGGGTTTCTAATCCTTTTCATAGACTCACCTCTTATAGACCAACAGTGAGAGATTAGCTATTCCGACAATGGCACCAACAATATTTCTTTAAAAAATTTAAACAATCTTCAAATTTCTCTTTATAAAAATATAATAAATTACAAAAAGTTTAATTGATTTAGACAATTCAGTAACTTAAAATAAGATTTAAAATCTATTTTCCCTATATATAGATGGTTGTTTGAAGTTAGATCTAGATTCTACATATCAACTCCACACCTTTGTTACCTACATCTGAAGTTATGGTTTTCATCTGGTTTCTTTCATATGTTGGAACCTAAATTTACATTTTATCCATCTAGATCTATCTTTATGTATGCTAAGCCTGACATATACAGATTTAAGTTTATGTTTTGTATTGACAGTTGGTGATCTTGTTATTGAAGAGAGTAGTCCATCCAGTTGTCTGGATAGAAGTGAACTGACTTCAAACCGGCCATTACCCTTACCAAGTGGCCAACAGCAAAATGTGAATGCTTCTACATCTAGCAAAAATAGGGGTAAAGAGGACGATCAAACTGCTGATACCTCACATCGTCGCAGGACTTCAAAGGGCATTCATATTTCAAATGGGGGTGGCTCGAATTCAGTTAGGAAGATCACAAAGATAGGAAAAAGATACTTCTGCTTTGCATCATTTTGATCTTGCCTCTCTTTGACGTGATTGACTCCGTAGATCAATTAAGCAGTCCAAGGGACAAGATTCTTGTAGTTTGTCAAATTTAGATATTGCTATGACCTACAAGTGTAATTGCTACAGAAATGCCTGTTATATATGTATATATGTTTTTAAGTTGGTCGGTGAAAATTTTTCATAGAACTGGATCGATAACTCAGGTCTGATATTATCTAATTCGATTAATTATTATTTTTATATATATTTCTGAGTTCTGTAATTATTTTTTATTTACTAATCCCATGTAATGTAAGATCCTAAAAACAGTGTTTTTGAAATCGCTGGGAGTTAAATGAGTTTTTTCTTGTTTTTTTGTTTTTTCTGTTTTTTTTTTCACTATATTGTGAATTGTGATCCAACGTGACTTCTGGTGGACAAAAAAATGTATTTATTACAAATTTGAAATTCGGGTATTAAGTATTAGAGACTGTTAAACATGTAACTGCATTTCAGATTGTAAACTTCTCAACAATAAACAAATATGGTCCACACGGGCCAACCTTTTCCAAAAACAGCTGTTTTGAATGCGTCCTACCCTATTGAAATTCGTTCACTGACTTTTCCTCCTGGAACCGTTCTGTTCACGCCCTCTCCTATTTAACGCCGTATGATCGTTCATAAATTCACAATTCAGCCAGTTTCCGGTGTCGTCTTCGGCTCTGTTTCAATTCAGATCTCATCTCGAGATGGGCTGTAGCATCAGTAGGAGGTCTCGCACGCCACTGATCCTCGCAGGCGGTGCCGTAGTCGGAAATGTAACCGGTTCTCCGGCCGCAAGTTCCTTCGTCAGCGACGTCGACACCTCTGCTGAGATAAGTTCCGACGAGGCGGCGTGCATGCTCGACCCGGAGCTCCAGAGCTTCGAGGCCACGCTGCAGCAGCGTACGAGTCGTGTCCTCTCCACCCTCGCCATGGGAGGCGAGGTCCCTTCCCTGTCACTCGATAACCTGCGAGTCGCCACCGCCGACCTCCTGGAGATGAACCAGGAGGCGTACCAATTCATCCTGAAGAACAAGAAGGACATCCTGAAGAACGGCGACCTCTTTGACTTCGTCAAGGACTACCTCGACCATTGCCTGCTGACCATCGACACCCTCAAGAGCTGCCTCGATAAAGCCTCCGAAAGCCAATCGATCATCCGCGTCGCCCTCCAGCGCTTCACGGAAGATAATGCACAAGAAACAGATCAAGGTAGCAAGCAGAAATACGCGAGGACTTTGGATAAATTGCGTCGATTTAAGGCGGCAGGCAATCCGATCACCAAAGAGTTATCCCATCTATTGTTCCGAACACTTCCGGAGCAGCAGTTAACGATGCTGAAGAAGCTCCGCTCGAGAAGGGAGAAGCTCGATAAGAAGTTGAAGACCTTGACAACGTGGAAAACAGTATCCAAGATCATATTCGCGTCAGTTTTCGCAGCTGCAATAATTTGCTCGATTGTACTTACGGTGGCCGCCCCGCCGACGGTGGCTGCGGCTGCGGCTGCGGCTGTAGGGGCTGCCGCCGCCATGCCCATCCCGATGAGCAACTGGATCGACTCGCTGCTGAAAGAATACCAGAAATCCTTGGAACGGGATGAAGAAGATGTTGTGAAGTCCATAAAGCACGTCCTCGTTGAAGTGAACATGGATGGTATTCCGTCGCAGGTGGAGAGGTTGGAGATGCATATCAAATCTGTCTTGGAGTGTGCCGATTTCGCGCTTAGAGACGAGAAAGCCGTGAGATTCGAGATGGAGGAGATTAGGGAAAAGCTGAAGGTGCTTACGGAGGGTGTGCGAGAATTGGCGAAGCAAGCAGATGGATGCAGTAGGAATATTCAAAAGGCCCGAACGGATCTTCTGCTGATGATAAATCAGCATCCAAGACGAGCGTCAACGTCATCAAAATCCGACCGGAGGTCCAAACGGCAAATCTATCAGTCCAGTAGTTCATTAAGCTGAACCGGTTTGACGGCTCTCAATTGGATCTTCCGCAAATTACCGAATCAATCGTTAGGAGAAATTGATTATTATTTAAATTATGCATGTAGCAATGGATTGAGAATTTTTTTTTATTAAAATTTTTTATTGGTATTTAAAAAATTATTAAAGAATTGATATTTGAGAGCATAAATATAATTAAAAGAATTAGACG
>JBBUKS010009332.1:0-12396 GCA_038050645.1 Hedychium gardnerianum | reverse complement strand
CGATCGCGAGCCTTGGTAAAGTTTGATTTAAGAGTATACCAGTCCAAGGCTCGCAATCGTTGGTTGCTTTCATTGGGCAATCCACTAATAACCTTTTCTTTCAAAAAATGATTCGAAGGAAAAAGTTTGATGTTTACAAAAATATGAGTACTAATATAATGACAAAAACAATAGCAATAATAGAAATAATGATACTGACAACCAACTCGAATTGAAGCTTAATCGTCATTGTCGAAGTAGCACTTTGGTGTTGCATCGAAATTTCGGAGCAATGTGAGCACAACAGTTGATCTTAAACATGTATGAAATTGTTTTATTGAGCTGCTGGTTGACACTTTCTTTTATAAGGCCTTCCGAGCACCTCCAGCAAGATCTATCTAATCCACCTTTGTTGATGAGTTATCCATCTCCAGGGGCTTCGATCCCTTCCGAGCGCCTGGATCCCTTTTGGGCGCCTGGATCCCTTCCGAGCGCCTAGACTGCTAACGTGGCAACATCTGGTCGAAGCTCTATCTGTCTGAGACTTATCTATCTCTGGGTGTCTGTATCCCTTCTAGGCACCTGTATCCCTTCTGGGTGCCAATTGGAGCGTGCCATCTTGGTTGTATGCATGGCTGAGTTTGGGCCATTCAGGCGCCTGGATCCCATATGGTCCCTTGAACCTCCAAGCGCTTGGACCCAATCTGGTCGCCTGGAACCCCCTAACTCTATCCAACTTCTAATTTCATATTCCTGCATCATAGGGTTAGCACAACAAGTATAAAAGTAATCAAAACATAGTTTGACAGAGTTGAGACTATCTAGTTCTAACTTTTGGATTTTCGATGAAACCCTAGGTCAGATTGACGTCTACTATTCCCTTTCTAGGAATGTGTCCTAACTCACTCCTCTCAGGAGCGATTATCTTATGTCGAACATCTGATCCTCCATACATGTTTGGACTTTTGCTCAGTATCCGATCTTGACCTTCGGGACTTCCCGCTAAACATCCGGTACTCGACCCATCTAGACTTCTATCTGATGTTCTCGACCCCCAGTACTTCCTGCGTGTCCTTGACCCCTAGGACTTCCTGTCCGACATCCTCGATCTACCAAGACTTCTGTTCAGTCCACCCGACCAGGACTTCTATGCCTAACCTCAACTAGGACTTTCTAGTTGAGCTACATGCACACTTAGACAACCTCATTAGAACACAACAACCCTTAACTTTGAACTTTTGTAAATTATCAAAATCTAGATTCGATTATCTAGTGCCTCCAGCACCAACAAGTCAGCTGGACCGAATACTACGATGAAGCATTAGCATATCAAGGACACCAAGTGACTAAGTCTAGATGGTTAGTGGGATTGAATATCTAGGAAGAATGACTTTATGGGTCAGGGAGGACCGGAGGTCAAGTCGAAAAGTCATGGAGAGAAAGCACAAATAGGTTTGGAAGATCAAGATTTGGCCAACGGTAAGTTGAGGTAAGCTCCTGAAGATGAGTGATTCTTCCAAAAGGAAGAATGAGCAAGGACAAGTCCTCCTTATAGGGACATCTTTAGGCGTCGATCCGACTAAAAGGATTCACTCAAATTTCGAAGTTGAGATCCGGCTAAAAGGACTATCAAAATCATATATACTACATACTATTACTATTTCTATGTTAATCTATGTTTTGCAGGATTGATAGACCAATAAGCTAGATTGGTAGACCAAACAAGATCAGTAGACCGATTTGCTAGATCGGTAAACTAAACGATGATGTGTCAACTAGGTCCTTCAGTATGTTGATGTGGCATCCGACGTGGACTAGGTTAGTCTCAGATTACTAACATGGCATCAGATAAGAACTAGATGGTCGACGTGTCAAGAAGATAGAATTTGATCTGTTTACGTGGCGAAGGGATCGTTTAAAGTTAAGGACCAAGCTGCTAACGTGGTAGAGAAAACTCATTGACAAGTTGACATGGAAGAACAAGAGCGGTCGAAGCCTGATCGATAGACCGATCCTGGGGATCGGTAGACCGATTGACCAGATTTGGATCTGATTTCTACACCGATCGGTATACCGATCAGGGTTATCAATAGACCGATCTAGACCTATAAAAGAAGTCCTCGAGCCGAGGCTTCAATATCAATTGCTCAAGTGCTCTAATTCTCGTCTCGCTCCAAAATGCCAATGCCAAGCCGAATTGCTGCGCCAACAGTTGTGCTCAACACCAGAGATCTTATTTGTTGGTACAATTGTATTTTATTCAGTGTCTTTATACTTTAACTTTAAAGGAACGGTAAACGTGTTACCGTTCCTCGGCTTTTGTAAAGACATGTCTCTTTTTCGTTGTGAGGAAGAGACTAATAGTGGATTGCTCATCGAAAACAATCAAGGATCGCGGCCCTTGGACTAGCAGTTGTTGGGTTGTGAACCAAGTAAAACAAAGAGTTTTTGTGTTGTGATTGTTTCTCTATTTTTTGCTACCTATACTTTGAAAAGAGAAAAGAAGTTTTTATAGGGCTCTTGGATCCCATCATAGAAGTTTGATAAAGAACCTGTTAGGAATACTAAGCATGGAAAGAAAGAAGAAGAAAAAAAAGAAAGGAAACTTCCTCAATTTCCATACCAAATTTCCATACCGAATTAGGAATACTAAACATGGAAATTTTCAATTTCCATACCAAATTCCTGTGTCGAAGCACACTGACAATACATTAGCAAAAACAATAGAGAACAAGAACAACAAAAGATGAGGGACCTGCATTTATTTCTTTTGTGCTTTTAAATGTGTTACTATGCGTGCCTTTTGGAACTATCTGCTTTTGGGGGATTCAACTTGCGTACCCAAGTCTGTCCTTTCTACATCATATTCCTTCCATTCCTACCTACTCAATTTGCTTAGCTAGCCATAAAACTTGTACATTAGTTCAAGTGCAGATTTTTTTGCTCTTTTTTTGCCCCCTTTACTTTCTTGCTAACGTCCATGCCCACTAACTCATAATTTCTGGCTAGCATTTCTCAAATCTGAAAGTTTCAGACTAATTGTAGTGAATTTATGATTTATTTTTTGCGCTGCTATTTAAATTATACCTTGGTGATGATAGCAACTCAAACCTTTAATGACCAACTGTGGCATGCATTCACTTTTGCACCAGGGGGACATACTGAGAACTAGGGCCATTAATTGTTACTTGCACCAAATGCTTGATTTCTCCACTTTTGCACCTGAGTACTAGTTCAGACGCCATAGGTCCCTTGCCACTGTGCATCAATCCGATCTCTTGAACTCGACCGGACTAGTCGACTAGTACTGGTTCGCAAACGAATGCCTGACAAACCCACCGATCTGAAACCAAGTAGAGCTTTACAGCCAAAAGAGTGTGGCTGACATAACCTTTAATTGTTGCTCATGTAGCAGCAACATTGGATGGTTTGGCAGTTAGCCATACATGAATGCTGCTGGGCAAGCCCTCTAGCTAGCTAGCTGGTTCATGTACCCATCCATTTGGAGTGGTCAACAATTATGTCGCTGTAACATGCGTTTCTCTACTCCATTTTGGTGCATCAAATATATATATGTACACATATATGTATTTGCATCATTCACAGTAGATATTGGAGCAAACCTTTTATACTTTCAATTTTAGGATGTTTACAAATAAATCATTTTATAGTGCTATTATAGAATAGATAAATAGTAGGATCCTAAGGGTTAGTATCAATCCTAAGAACCAATTATGAGATGATTGACAAGAGACTTATTGTATCATATTTTATTAATAAAAGATAATATTTATGGTTAATATATTTACATCAAATTTGTGCTAGTTGAATAAGTATAATAATGTCCTAGGATAATAGGTTCTAGTCTACAACATATCAATTGGTTTAATTAATAATGAGATATTGTAGATATATATAGAACACTACTCTTAACTATTTATAGTCAAACATTAATATACAAAGGCAATATTAATACGTTGAGACTAACATGTAGGTAAACTGATGACTTAATGTCACAAGTCATGGATATAAGATATCAAGTTGACACATGAGTATATATTAAAGAATATGTACTGAATTGACCCACCATGAGAATGTTTCATCGATCGTTATATGAGTGTCATAAATTTTCTCATAGTGACTATTAGTATAAATAGTCCTTAGACCTGAAGTCACTATGATTCCCTATATAAGGACTTGTGTACTTTGGTATCGACAAATGTCACCTATAATAAAATAGACTATAAAGTCGATCACTGGGTATGCAATAAGTTATGTGGAAGGATGTGAGTGATGTTGATTAGATCTATCCCTTTCATATGATGGAAGTGATATCTTTGGGCCCCTTGATTAAGTAGGACACAAGAATGCATGACCATGCTCAAATAAATCAATATGAGATATTGAGCTCATTTGATTGAGTGAGTCTACTTAGAGATCAAGAAACATAAAGATTAATAAGAGGATGACATGATCTATGTCTCATGGATCAATCTAGATATCGAGGATAGAAGGACTAAGTTATACAAGATAATAGACATAGAAAAGGTTAGGTCGGATCTCAACATTCTCGTCACTTGAGTAGCAATGATGTGTTGTTAGATGTCACTCATTGCTTATGTATCTAAAATGATTTTAGAGACATTGTCAACGTTACGAGAACATATTGGGTCACACACATAGAGAACATGTTGATTTAGAGATAGATTTATTTTAGTTTGACTAAAATACAATGGACCTTAAGATGAGTGAGTTAATTTAAATGAGTTCGGATTATATTGAATTAGTGGGTCAGACTTATTGGATCATTGGACTAATCCAGATTAGACTCATTGAATTAGACTCAACCACAAAAGAGGATTAATATCTATTAATAGAGATTAATGGAACATTAATAAAAAAGAGACCAAAAGGCAAAACCTTTGATATTCATTAGATAAATATAAAAAATAAACCATAGGCAATGCAATTTTCGTGATATTACTCTTCAAGTGGTCTTCCTCTTCTTCTCTTGGCCGAACTTACCTTGTGTTGTTGCTAGCACAACGAAGGTTGTTCTTCTCCGAAGGTTGAGTTCGTGTGGATATCGAAGAGGCGTGACCACTTTGATCGTGCTGAGATCTACCAAAGTAAAGTTACTGTCAGGATTGTACCATTCACGTAATAAAGATAACAACTCGACTAAACAAAATATACTATATTTTCTTAAATCTCTAGAGAGATCAAACTTTTTACTATATTTATTTATTATTTTTTATAAAAGATCCCTACATAACTAAGCTAAGTTAGACTTGGTTTATTTTGCCACTTATGTTTACGAGGAGAATAAAAATAGTAGTGCCCACGACATTGTTTGTTAATTAAATAGATTTTTATCATCAGTGTTGAAAAACAATGTAAAAAAATAAAATATAAAACTCACGAGACATTACTTTATTTAAAAGGCGAAGTGTTCATCTCAGTGTTCTTTGTCAATTCATCTTATAATTAACATAGAAAAAATAAATCATAATGACTAAAAAAAAACACAATTGAATGTAAAGATAAATTACATAGAATCCAAAGATTTATACCCGTCAATCTAAAGATTTGATCTCTAAATCTCAAATAATAAATCTCCATCTATTTATCATCTTAGTTATATTCGTGAGGACACATTACTTTGTTCTCGAGAATTTGTACATGGAAGCCAATCAATTTGCAAGAGGAGAGCATCTTCACAAATCTATAGAACGGCGATGCGAGGAAGAAGGGAGTCCATTGGGAAAAACTTCGACTTGAGTATTAATTATTTTGGTGGAAACGCGAGTCTCTCCATCCTTCGTCGGCATCAGTTTTTCCATATCCACATTTAGATGGCGGCAATAGGTCTCAAACTCACGCCAACCAACCACCAGGTTAAAGTCAAGCAAGAAGAGCAGTTCCAGTTCCATCCGATTCAATTCTCCATTGCACACACCTCCCACCTTCGCAAAGAATGCGTTGTTGCGATGCCTGTTCCGACGATTGCAGCGTAATTACTTGGAAACAATTTTACAATGAATTGGAGGATCATTATTAACGTACGTACGTGTCGTCGAGGAACTTGGAGGCGAGGAGGAGGCTGGTGAGGACGAGGCGGTGGACGTTGCGCGAGACAACTACGGAGCTCGGATGCTGGTGCGCTGCTCGGTCGATGTACACGTAGCTCACCACGAAGCACGAGGCGCTGCACCGAGTGTACCGATGGAGCCGCTCCATGTACTTCCGTAGGTCGATCCCCGGCGGCTGCGCGCCACGGAACGCCGCGAGCCCCCTACTCTTCTCCGCCTCTGTCCCCTCCTCGCTGCCGACCAGCTCGTTACGGACCACCATCCGCTCCAGCGCGTGCGCCAGTGCCTCAAGCACGACGACCGCGGCTTGCACCGCGGCTTCCGCATCGTCTCCGCCTGAAACGGCGTCCATCGGCGGCTCACTTCGCCGTTGACACCGTGGATATATACTCTATACAGAGGGATACCGTTACGCGCCTCTGTTTTGCAAGTTCGGATTGGTGAATAGTGAATAGGCATCCTGTGGATGGCTGCATGATGACGAACAAGTGGTGCAGGCAGGTCGATCAATTGAATTCATTTGTTGTTGTTTTTTTCCTCCGGTGAAGTGGGAGAATTTGAGAGGGAAGATGAGGATAAGGCAGCGGTGGCGGGATTTGAAAGGGGTAAAATGGGTCACGACAAGTAGTTTTCAGGCGTTCCATCGTGGCGTCCTAACTATCTATCACACGCACACCATTAATAACCAGAATGGAGATGACATGAGGCATAGCTGTGATCTCTCCGTCCTCTCATCTATGATGGGACGCTGCATTTTTATTATTAAAATATTCATATAAATACCTTAAATAAATTTTTTAGATTAAATTATATATTTTATTTAAAAAATTCCTACTTCAATTATTATAATCATTCTCTAAATTTAGATTCGATAAATAATAATTTTTTTAATTTAAAAAATAAAATTCAATTCTTAAAAGTTAAATAATATTTCTTTTACATGAACTACAATCTCTCTCTTTCTTAAACATTAAATATTATTCTCATCATTCACATAAATAATATTAAAAAATTATTAAAAAAAATAATAATAAATAAATAAATATATAATAAAAAAGAAAAATAATAATAAATAAATAAATATATAATAAATTATAGTGAAGCTAATGTATTGTATATTATAAATGTACATTCAAATTTAAATAAAATATTTTTTTTTTATTTTAAATTTTAAATTTTATTTAGACAATCTGACGTGGGTGTTTTTACATTTCGAGACGGATCTAGAAAAAGAAGATAATTTATCTTAAATAATTTTTATAAAAAATTAATATGTAATAAATGTAATAATGATTTTTTTCAATATTTTTATAATAGATAATATGAAAAATTAGGTTGAATTAGAACCCAAGACAATAGGAATATAGGATCCATCACCTAGAGCCAAGATATCAAGAAAAAACAGAGCTTAATCATCTAGACTATGTAGGCAACACACGCTACAAGGAGAGGGACCAAATCACCTCCCCACAAAAGTGGACTAATCAGGCTGGATTAGTTTGATTCAACTAGTATACCATGAGTGATTCACACGTAGCTTTACTTTCACTGGATCGCTCAGTGCAAAAAAAAAATTGAAATAATAATAGTAATAAGGAGAAAGAGATAAAGACTCACAGATGTTATTAAAACTTCTAAAGCTTTTACAAGTGCTCAAATAGAGATCAAGGATCGCTTGAGTTACTCTACAAGAGCTACGCACGCATCCTTATATAGAAGAAGGGTGAAGATGCTGGGTGCTTATTGGGCCCCATCATCATATGACTTCATCCTTTTTCTGACAAGGAATCTACTTTACTTTAATAATAGAGCCTTTATGACTCATAAAACTCATTTTACAGCGCATGAGCTTATCAGCAAAAGTAGAATATTTTACATAGTGGAGTCCTTTGGTTCTTCACGGCTCCACCACGTCCGCAAAGTATCTCATGCCTTTATCTTTACAGCCTGAAAGAGGACATCCGTCTGGTTGAGTCCTGTAGGAGACGTGCTGCTGTCCCCAGTTGCTCGTCCACTTGTCGAGTGACTGGGTACCAGTCGGACCACCAGTTGTCGGATGTGCTCAGTCGCTGACACTCCTATTTTTTCAAGGAGTGAAGTAACCGAAGCTGCTGGAGTGCGTCCACGGCTTGCTTTGCCACCTGCTGATGCAGTTGGTGTAGTTCTTCACCAATCCTGTCAAAATCCTTGAGGTTGATGGGATATTGGTGTCGCGACTGTTTTCGCTGTTGGTATTCGTCAAGGATGTTGAGAGGGTTAGGAGAACCCAGGTTAGTTGAGCTTGTGCCTCCAAACTTGGTTTCTCCTTCAGTTCCATCAGAGCTAGTGCAATTAATTCTAGTCGGCTGAGGGTTGCTTCCGGCCATTCTGTAACCATAAGATAATTAATTAGTCTGGATAAAGCATCAGTCAATTGATTATCCTTTCCATCGATATGTTCAAATTGCACCGGGATTCCTATGCCTGTGATGAAATCTATGAATGCTAACCACCGAACCCTAGATGGTTTATTGTTGGAAGATTTTCCAAAGAAGTTAATAATAGCTTGACAATCAGTACGAATTGTCAGCTCCTTTTTGTTAAGATAATAGATCTTTAGAGCTTCCATAGTGTTCATCACTGCGTGAATTTCTACGTCAATCGCTGATTTAACAAGGTAGAACTTCCCACTGGCATAAGCACATACCTTTTCCATTGTTTTAGGGTCATACTTGCTCAGTTTCCATTTACATACCCCTCCCCAGCCTTCCATGCATCCGTCTACTTCAAGGATTAGAAAGCAGGTTTCTAGGGGGACTTCCAGATCCGGTAACTGCTGAACCAGATCCTTGATCTGCTGAACTAGAGCTCAATCTTGAGAATTTAACCGCTTCTCGCTCGTAGGGCTTGTCTTGGCATATAGTGGGCTTAAAAGTCTTCCCAGATTAGGGATATAGTTCCTAGCGTAATTTAGAAGGCCTAGCCAGGAACGTAGCCCATGTTTTATCATTAGCTCCTTGTTGTCGAACTCAGCAATTTTCTTAATGATATGAGGTTGGAGCTTTATTTTTTGGTTTCCCAACACAGCTCCTAGAAATTCTATCTCTAGAACCGCAATCTTCATTTTGGTAGGACTGAGGACAAGTCCGTGCTGTTGACAAATATCAAGCATGATTTTCAGGTGCTTAGCATGCTCCTCCTTGTCTTTAGAAAATATAAGAATATCATCAATATAGATGACAATAAAGTTTTTTGTGCCCTTAAAGCATGTGTCCATCTTTCTTTGAAATACTGCTGGAGCATTTTTTAAATTGAATGACATCACTAGCTATTCATACAGACCGTCGGGAACACAGAAGGCGGTCCATTCAATAGAGTCTGGGTGCATTGCCACCTGATGGAAGCCACTTTTCAGTTAAAACTTGGAATAGATTTGGCTTTTACTTACCTTCTGCAGTATTGTATTGATACCAGGCAGGCTATATTGGTCTTTATTTGTAATGTCGTTGAGCCTTTTGTAATTAAAGACCATCCGTTCCTTTCCTTTGACCTCCTTGCATGTGACTGGGTCAATAGTGGTGCCTGAATTGACAATAATTGCAGTAGTGTGATGGCGACTTTTGCTCGGCCTGATAACCCACAATTCAAGTAAAGTCTTTACATGCCTGGTGAAGGCTTCCTTCTGTCCAGGGGTGAGATGCTTGAGAGGTCGATCTTCAATGATAAAATCAGGATTTTTGATGTCTAACTGACATTTAATCTGATTCGTCTACCAATGCAGTAAGGGGTTTTCCCCAATGAATCCTTGCTTCTTAAATTCATTTAATAGAGGTTCAAATTGGGCCTCAAATCTTGTGGTTGTCGGGCTGACCGAGAAATACACAATTTCTTTAATTTGGATGTATTCCTCTTCTTCTAGCTCTAACTCCTCAACAGCTGCAACTGTTGTCACAGTAGGAAGGGTGTTAATTGTAGTTAAATTTTTGTAGAAGGTTATCGTGTTGCCTTCTATCCGTAATCCTCAGTGCATTGCCCGAATGAAGTTACAGCCGATGATCATCTGGATCTTGTCACCCAAAATCATTGGGAAGCTATAAGTGTAGGGAATTCGGAAAATATTTTCTCCGATGAACATCCTTCCCTGCCTCAACTTCATTTTTATTGTTTGCTGTGAATTTATACCGCTGAAGTGTACCACAAAAGTATTCTCCTCCAAGGCTTCTTTTGGTACTCACTTCATGTCCACACAACAAGTGGTTGCCCCGGTATCTAGAATAGCCTTTAAAGAAAACCTAGGAACTCCTTGTACTTCTATTTCAACCTTTAAATTTTAAAGCATATTTTTTACCAACCTTGGCCCTTCAATTTGTTGGGCTGCTGTTACTTTGCTTATTGTTTCTTCTAACAACATTTTGGCAGCTTCAGTAGATTCTTCTTCAATAGGTTCCTTTCCTTTATCAAAGTTGTTGAAGTCTTCTGTTAAATCTTTTTCTAACAACAACTCTTCATACTGAGCCTTATAATAATTTACTTCCTTTTGTAGGCGCTCAATTTCTCCCTGGCACCAGGAAATATAATACTGTTGTTCGCAAATAAGCTTTTGTGGGAAGAATGGTGCAGGAGCAGAAGGTGCTGCCGGTACTTCTTTGTTGAAGTAGTATGGTCCACATAAGTTGCAGATAGTTATAAGGCATTGCGGGCAGTGAATCCTTCCCCTCTGAACTGTCTCCCTCCTGCAGCATGTACAGATACTAGGTTGAGGGGGATGTATTACCTCATTATGATGCCAATCATGTCAGCAGTTCATCTGCTCATCTGATATTCGGACTTGTGGTCGGTAGCCTCCATCCACCTGTCCCAGCATAAGAATAATTTTGTTGTTAATATTGAGGGTTTGGATAGTCCTGTGTAATTCCTCACATTCGTCTTCTCCCTCAGATATGCACCACTAGTTTTTCGTCTTGGTAAAATTGCATCAGGGTGTAGTTGACATACCGAAATAATAATGTCATTGTTGTCAACATATTCTTCGCTATCCTCGTTAGCAAAGACTTCGGGGGCATTCTCTATTAAGACTGCAAGTGTTTGGCTTCTGACTTCTTCTTCGTCAGACTGTATTTCCTCATCGCGAGTATTGTAGACTGGTGGTCTCGCTATCCTTGTTGCCGTGTAGTTGGCAAAACTCAAGGAGATGCGTCCGTCCATCAAGTTCCTGGTGTTGACTTCTGATGGTTGCATTGGAATATTAATTTGCGTGGGTCTTATTATCCAGTTCATACCCATTAGTGCAGATGTAAAGTATCTCCTTCTAGGGAGTGCCCTTACGCCATGGCTTGTTAGATAGTCGACGATGCCTTGAACTTCGTAGGCGAAGCCTACATTTGGAGTGTTGGAGAGACATCCCACAAGGCCTCGTGTAACGAGTAGATTGGCCTCGTCGTTCCTCCACTGTTCATATCCTCGTGTCAGAATGGATACCTGTATGTTTCTAAAGAAGTCGCCAATTGTCATCATAATATCAGGAATTACATAAATGAGCGGACTTCCTCAACCCATATATGAGCAAAGACCAGCACGTACGACATTTTGAATAGACACAAATAATGGATTATGGACGCTCCCCTCGGCGCAACAGCAGGGAGGAGCTATCTTTGTTATCCCTGAGTAATTGGGATTATTTCATGATGTGTTCTCTCGCTGGGAGTCTATTACAAAAAATCACGTCGCAAGTCAAGGTTTTACAGACTCCAAGGATAAAATCGAGTACATGGAAAATTTATTGGGCGAAATAGAGAAGCTCATCTAGATACAGTGGCGTATGAATTAGACGATGGAGTATAATGCTCTTATCAACATAGCTGACGGAAGAGAAGGGACGCAGAATATATTGTCCCAAATAAGAAGAGTTTTCTCCTCCAAAGATCCAACACAGGGATCTACTACTATACAAGATGTCGCGTATATGGACCTAGAAAAGGTCTCATGTGATAATGTGAAGAATATCGTTCAATACATGAACGATTACATGAAGCTGACATCCAAAACCTGCAGGCTTTACACAGGGCCGGAATTATCGGAGAAGTTTTGGATGAAAATGTCAGGGGAGCTTGGCAACAGAATTAAGGCAACGTTTGATGAAAAATACCCCAGTTTAACAGTAGGGGTTCTACCAAGAATACTATTTGCATACAAATTTCTAGAACAAGAATGCAAAGACGCTGCGTTCAAGAGATCTTTAAAGAATCTGTTGGTGCAGTTTGCAATAAAAATCTAACCCTAAGGTTTTGATGTATGACAACAGGTTAAAGTTAGAGTGTTACTATTTAACACGTTGAGCTAAGTGTGC
>JBBUKS010009321.1:0-12396 GCA_038050645.1 Hedychium gardnerianum | reverse complement strand
TATATTTGCTATAGCTATTTATGGTTACTTATTAGAATATTAACACATTATTATTATTTATATTTTCACATTTGATTATATTTTTAGTTGAAATATAATTAACCGTCGAAATACATTATATACGTCTTATAAATTCTATAGTTTTAAATAACTAAAGTTACATTATTTTTTCCGTAATTTATTGACCAAATTTTCTCAAATATCCAGATTACACATCATACTTTCATATTTAGGATTTAAAAGAAAATGATTTTTTTTTATTAGTTTTGGAATAGACTGACAGAAGTGTAAGCATTCGCCTTTTACTATCATATTTATCAAAACACATATCTAATTTTCGTTATACCCTTGTTTTTATCGATAATTGATTGCTTTTAACTCATCGACTATTATGTGGATAGTTAACTGCCCTAGTCGGCTGCTAAACTTTTTTTGCTCCCATTATATGACAGTCTAATGAGTTCATGACAAAATAATTCAAGACTGTGATAATTTTAGAAACTTAAAGTTCTCTATCTAGGTTGTAAAATTTATATTTGAAGATATAATTATAGTTAAGAGACTCTCAAAAGTGTAATAGTTTTGATTTGAAATGATTCCGAGCTTTTTATTCCATCAATAGTGATAAAAGGCGAAACGCTCGCCCTCAACGCTCCTGCCAGCCCGTCCCGGGACCAATACGGAGGAGGTAAATCACGGGGACTAGTCTAGCCAGCCCGAACAATGACTAGTGCATAGGGGGGCAGGAACCTGACTACTAGCCAGGATTTAATCCCTAGATTTCATTATGACAACACCTCATATACTAACCAACAGTTCAATCCGTGGGAACAGCTTCAAAATTAAACATACTTGAACTGAGAGCAGTATGAGGATCAATAATCATCTGAGAAGTTTTTATGTTGTATCTATTTTTTATTTAAATAAATCATTCTTAAAATTAATTAGATGAAAGACTTAAATAATTAATATTAATAAAAAAAATAAGATGTGAATATTTAAATTATATATAAAAAATTGAGTATTTATCTTTCCGGGCTCCGGCCCATTTTTTTTGGGTGACTTCAGACCAGTGCGTGTGAATCAAGCGGAGCGAAGCCCAAAACCATTCTGCATCCCAACAATCTTAGCCGTTAAAAGTCTCCCACATCATGCCGCTCTCATTCGCCCCTCATCCAATCCGCCATTGGATTGGCTATCTCATCCCTTTATTATCCAAACCTCCTCTCCGCTCCCTCGATTCCTCCAAACCCTAGCCTCCTCCGATCCCTCTCCTCTCACGATTTCTCTCAAAACCCTCGTCGTCCTGCGCTTTCTTTTTTGCTTGATTTGTTTCTCTTGCAGACTCTCTGACTCTAGTTGCCAGTTCCCGGTCTCCGAGGTGAGTTTTTTCTTTTTGTTTCTTTTTGGTCGCGACGGATGCGTTTTGGCTGTAGATTTTGATAGATCTCGTCCTGATCTTTGTTCTTATGGTGTAGTATGGGGGAAGTCAAGGATAACGATGCTTACGAGGAGGAGCTCCTGGACTACGAAGAGGAGGAAGAAAAGGCCCCTGATTCGGTTGCTGCGAAGGTCTCCGGTGAAGCGGTGAAGAAGTAAGAAAGAATTTTTACCAGTCTTCATCTATCCTTTTGGTCTTTTTTAGTTTTTTGAACATTTATGGCGTAGCTCATATAGCTCAAAGGTGTATTCTTTTGCTAGGGCTTTTTTCTCATGATATCAATGGACTATGCCTTTTTTTTGTCGTCTATATATTCCATGCGTTCTTAGATAGATGTGATATGCCTATAATTTCTCCTTTTCCAAGGATTTTCTATGGCTAGAAACTGGATTTTATTGTAGATCCAGAGGCGACTTGTATATAATATTGCATCTTTTTGTTCTCAGTTTTGTTTATATTGGAATAATTCCCCAAATTTTATAAAAAGACATACAATTTACTGATTAGTATGTTAAATGGTACAGGGGCTATGTTGGGATCCACAGTTCCGGATTCAGAGACTTCCTGTTGAAGCCAGAACTACTTCGTGCCATCGTCGATTGTGGTTTTGAGCATCCTTCTGAAGGCAAGAAATACTATTGCATGCCAAATGTACATATTTTTAAATTAAGGGATGTTTGAGCATTCTTTTGAAGCCAGAACCAGTGGCAGATATTTCAATATTTTAGATTTAGTTTTCTGTCACATGGTCTATACTCTATACATCAAGTTAATTGGTAGTTGCATTAAAGTCATTACATTCAATTTTGGGCTGTAAAGCTTGTTCCTATAAAAAATACCTTCTGATAAAAAAGCAAAGAGCATTCTGTTAGCAATAGTTTAATTTATCCTAGGTAGATGAGAATCATTGAAATTCCTATATTTGGAAGTGTATTAGAGTTGTAGACTGATTGTTTGCACATTTTTTTTACTCTCTTAATTAGAGAGCAAATCATGATAACCTATCGTGTGATATAAATTTAAATAGATTTTTTATGAAGTTATGTGGTGGCCGGATGCATAAATGTTGGTGGCATTTTGCAGGTAAAGATCATTTCCACATTTCTCAGTTTGGCGGAGAATAGGGTAAACCTTTCCATTAAAGGATCCAGAAGGTTATTTTTTACTTACTGGGGTACCCCTCAATTTTCATCAGTACAACATGAATGTATTCCTCAAGCTATTCTGGGAATGGATGTTATTTGTCAAGCAAAGTCTGGAATGGGCAAAACTGCTGTTTTTGTCCTTTCTACTCTTCAGCAAATTGAGCCTGTTGCAGGCCAAGTTGCTGCACTTGTGCTGTGCCATACAAGAGAATTGGCCTACCAGGTTTGACTTTTTTTTTTGAGGAATGATTACTGTTGATTTAGTGTTTCTAGAATTTTGATTAATACATATACTCTTGCAGATTTGTCATGAGTTTGAGCGTTTCAGCACATACTTACCAGACATCAAAATTGCTGTATTCTATGGGGGAGTTCACATCATGAAGCACAAGGACATACTAAAGAATGATTGCCCACATATAGTCGTTGGCACACCAGGAAGAGTGTTGGCGCTAGCAAGAGATAAGGATCTTAATTTGAAGAATGTGAGGCATTTCATTCTTGATGAATGTGATAAGATGCTGGAGTCACTTGGTACGAGTGATGATTTTTATTGACTTGTTTAATGATTATACTTGTGTAATCTGTCTTTTCTTTGTTTCAACTGTTTTTCTTTTTTGTTCACTACTGATATTTCTTTTCACTATTGATCATGTTTTGTAGACATGCGGCGGGATGTACAGGAAATTTTCAAAATGACACCACATGACAAACAAGTCATGATGTTTTCGGCAACTCTCAGCAAGGAGATTCGTCCTGTGTGCAAGAGATTCATGCAAGATGTAATGTCATAGAAGTTTTGAGTTCTTTATTCTGGTTTATTTATGGCTTCTACCTTTGTATCACATTTAGTTTGTTCCTGATCTGCATGTCTTCGAACTACTTAATATGACTATCATATAGTTAGACACAATTTGTATAGTATGGTTTGATTTTAAGGAGTAGGAGGTCCATATCTTGTAGCATTTGACCTTCTTCCCTCAAAACTACTACAAGCACATTCTTGAGTATAATGCTTCTTTCACCTCTTGGGATTTAGGGACTTTATTTCTGGGTTCCTTAGTTCATTTTCTTTTTACCCATTGGTGGTAGTGTATGTATAGAGGAGGATGTTGATTGGGCATCTTTTTATGTATTATTGGGGGGTTGGGTTAGGAAGGCTAAGCTGTAAGGTTTTACAATTCCCTTTGTATGCCCAATTAGTTCGCAATAAGCTGCAACACTGCAAGTGTCATTCAAATGGTACTGGATTCAGTTAGCTTGAAGACAAGACCCTAATCCTCTTTCACCTGACATTTCTTACCTTTCAGCCTATGGAAATATATGTAGACGATGAGGCCAAGCTGACACTTCATGGACTAGTACAGGTATGCCAATTATTTTTTTATTATTATTCTGTTTGGTCTTAACTAAATGTCTGTCATTGTTTCAGCACTACATCAAACTGACTGAATTGGAAAAGAACCGAAAACTAAATGATCTTTTGGATGCACTAGACTTCAATCAAGTTGTGATTTTTGTGAAAAGCGTGAGCCGAGCAGCAGAGCTGAACAAGTTACTTGTAGAATGCAATTTTCCATCCATCTGTATACACTCTGGCATGTCACAGGAAGAAAGGTATGTGCCTTTCAGTTACATCTTAGAAAGAGTTTTTGAATGAGTTCAATCATTTTCACACATTGACAAAATTTGTCTCGGGAGCCATATTCTCAAATATTTCAACTGAAACATGCCATGATTAATCTGAGCATGGCTGTTGTGATTTGCAAAAGATTGGTTTTGAATGAAGTTTTCTCATCCACTCAACTCTATTGTCTATCCGTGTGCACAAAATCCACTGTCTATTACCTTCCTCTGTTTTCATTTAACTAAATCTGAATAAACCAATTTTGCACAATCATGTTTACAACACATCAGCTTTCCCAATCGTTTCTTCATTAAACTTTTAAATACATTCTTCCTGGGTCCCAACTGGCCCTGTGGCTTATCAGTATCTTCATTAAGAGCATCCACATTAGATTCCCTAAACAAATATTTTATCTTAAATTTTATATTTTACATAAAAAAAATCTTTGCATCAGTTACCCTATCTATTTCCTAAATTTAGATTTTATGAACAATATTTCTCTAAATTTAGGGAATGAAATTCAATCCCTAAACATTAAATAACATTTTTTTTTCAATCTCTCTCCTTAAACTCTCCACTATTACAAATATAATAATAAAAAAAGTGGAAAAGAGAAGAAAATAATAAAAAAATGAAGATAGAGAAACTTGTGTGGTGAAAAGTGATTATTTAGAGTAGCTGATGTGGTGTGTAGTGAAAAGTGATTATCTAAATTTAATAAAGTGGATGATTTATTTTAAATTTTAGAAATATGATAGAGAAGCTGATGTGGATGTTCTAAGATCATCTATCTGTCTAAACTTTTCTATCTCTAATGACACTTGGATTGTGAATAAAAATCTTAATGTACCATAAATTTTCTTCAATTAGATTGTTGTGTGTTACTTGGTTATAAATGTCCAAGTTTATTTTCCTGGTCTATTGAAGTATCTGTGTAATTTATATCCATGCTCAAGCATAGAAATTGATAAATTTCTTTCTCGCAGGTTAACAAAGTACAAGAACTTTAAGGAAGGTCTCAAAAGAATTCTTGTTGCTACAGATCTAGTTGGGAGGGGAATTGATATTGAGCGCGTTAACATTGTGATTAATTATGATATGCCAGATTCTGCCGACACGTATCTGCACCGGGTAACTCTTTCAATTTATTCAGCAATTAAGAGAAGTGAATTTTGTCAGTTCGCTAGTCTATCAACTGATTTAGAAATGATCCTCTTCAGGTGGGAAGGGCTGGCCGGTTTGGAACCAAAGGGCTTGCTATTACATTTGTCTCATCAGCTGCTGATTCTGATGTTCTTAATCAGGTTCCTTACTTGCCAGTTCCATGAATAATTTTTTGTGATTTGATTAAATACTGATCAATTTATTTCTGTTTCATGAAGGTGCAAGAGAGGTTTGAGGTTGACATAAAGGAGTTGCCTGAGCAGATAGACACTTCGACATACAGTAAGTTATGCCTTCTGGAATATATTTGGTGATGTTTCAGTTCATTGATCAAACTATCAACTAATTGATATCATTTTATGCAATTATTGAAAAAGGAAAGAAAACTCAGTAGAAATCAATTTTGATCTGTTAGAATCGGTGGTCAAGATGGATATAATTCATTGCCTGATCACAGTATAACATTACCTATGGACTGTTAGGTCACCCGCCCAGGATAATTATGTATTAAACATCGACTGAAGGTGATAGCTCTTGGTTTACAATCCTAATTGTGTCAGCAATAGGTTTTAGCCCATCAAGCCATCCTTATGTTTGTGATTTTTAGTCAAGATAGTATTTACTTGTTTGTTAAGCTTGGTATTGATAAATCAATTTAGCCACCATGCCATCAAATTTAAGCAAATATAGAGCACACTTATAATAAAGATAAATATCTCCCTATTTGAATTCAGTAATTGATGTGTTTTGCCAACCTCACAGAAATTATAGGGAGTACATTGCAAGAAGGTATTAACTCATGTTTTGCTCGAAGAATTGTAACACTAATTGATTGTGTTCAGTCGTTCATCCATCATACAATTATGTGGTTGATGTATCAAAAAGATATAAGTTGGTTGTTTGTGTAAGATAACTAAGCCTGTCTTTTAATAATTGTTAGACTTCTTCAGAAAGTAATAGTTAAGCATTGGATTTAGACTTTTAATAACTATTTGTTAGACTTCTTGACAAATTAATAGTTAACCAGTGTATTTACTATAATGTTACGGTTTGAGTCCATTGCCAACTAATTACATGAATCAAATGACAACCATTAATAGAAGTTAATAATTCGTAGTTCTGGCTAATGAATTTCCTAGCATTCAGGTCACAAACCATGTAATGTACAAGTCCATCAAGCCACACAATTACATGAATATGGTATTGTTAATTTACTGATATACCAAGTCATCCTCTTACAACAATCATGCGATGTAATTTGAATTAAGCTAATAACTCAAAGATGCCACCTTTAGACATTGACTAAGAAAATATTTCTTCAGAGCCAAAGCTTATCCATTTTTCTTAAGAATAGTCCACGTGGCCACTAAGTTGGTCGGGATGACTAGATTATATTTTACATGGACATAGTCACTCTGAGATTAATATCTCATCATGTTGGTTGACCAGTGTTATTTTTGGGCTAGGAACATATATACAGAGATACCGGTGGTGTGAATGTAGGAATGAACGTATTTTACGCTGGAATATTGCAGGTATCAGAAGAATTTGAACAGGTTATATGGATGCTACAGTTGAGGCCCAAAAAGGAAACCCGTAAACATGGCAAATTTTATGGAGATGATAACATTCTTGTTGATAAAATGATTATGAAAAGAGCACAATTTTGTTTTTATGATCTTATTAATAGCCACCCTATAATGATCAAGCGTTGGAGATGGAAAATAATGTTTAGGAATCACATATTTATCTATTAACAATAATGTGTTTGAGAAAGGAGAAAGAGTGTGTCACTTCTATCCAGATTAAGATCGAGTTTTTACCCCTTGATCTTTAATTGAGTAATAGTTTCAATACTGTTAACCTTATAAGTGGGCTGTTGGAAACTTTGGAAGCATGATTTTGTTTCCAAACACAACAGGAACAGCCTAATTCTGATGCGTTTTAAGTCCAATAAAGTTCCATTACATAAAGAATTTGGAAATACTAAAGCTTACTGGTTTTTAGTTTAATCAGTTATGAATGATTTGATCTGTGTTTTTGCAGTGCCTTCGTAAGCTCTGTTGCAAAGGCTCACTCAATTTGTATCAAGAGTTCATGGGCGAACAAGCATTGTACAAGTTTGCTGAGTTGATTCTAGTCTTGTTTGGTAGATGTTAGAATTTGTACTATTAAGTATTAGACCATATTCTAGCTACTCGTACCTTTATGTTTGACTAATTTTTGTTTAATTAGATCCTGGTTGATGTTTTAGAATTCATAATCGTCTTGTCTAATTCACATATTTGCTTTGATCGTGCTTTGCGTCAAAAGTTGTTTTTTATTCTGAATTTTATCTATTTTGCCATGGTTTGGTGTCCATGACTTGTATCTTCGATGGGTCTTAAATATAAATATATCTACAGATGAATTGAATAGATCTATCAAAATCGTGATGGCTTCATTAAAAAAATATTAATCGGGATGGATTAATTTGAATGTTAATTTAGTCCCATTGTGATGGAATCATACAGAAATTGGAACCGGTGGAGCTTTGGAAACCTTACATGATTCCTCTAGCTGAGTAAGAGATTTCATAGTAAGTCTGGATTATTTTGAAGATGATAATGTTGATTTTTAAAATTGGGTTGGATTATTTTGAAGATGATAATGTTGATTTTTAAAATTGGGTATTACATTGATGCAAGTTTTAAAAAAATAGCATCACATTGGTATTTAATTTTGAAAATTAGTATTAATTTTGAAAATTAGTATCAACATTGGAATTAATTTTTTAAAATCAGTACTATTTAATTTTAAAAAATAAAAAAGTCAGACTAACTTGATTCAGTGTTTAAAAAATTAATATTATTATGGTATTATAATATGAAGTCTTGATTCAGTGTTTAAAAAATTAATATTATTATGGTATTATAATATGAAAAAAATATAGAAGTCAGAAGATATAGTATTAATGTTAAAATTTTAGAGTCATTATTTATGTATATGTATATTTATTTATTTTTGCTAATAATTTATATTTTTAATAATTTTAGTTATCCGTTGATGGTGGTCATAAATTTCCATGGATTAGTATTTTAGGTCATTTTAATGATTTTTTTGGCCATCCAATGATGAAAGGAAAGGATCGTGAGTCTGTTCGTTTACATGATCAACACAAAGCGATCATTAAACATTTTTCTTTTGCTTTTTTTTGGACATATAAGATGTTCAGTAAATTTGTGGTATACCGATGAATATATTTCAAAGTTGAAATTTAACATCTCAAACTTTTATATTTTCAGATACATTTTCTAGTTTTGAAAGTTAGAAGCACATTATAAAAAATTAATCATTTTAAATTTTTAGGTGTTCAAGTTGCTTTCACTAAAAGAAAAATATCTATGTTACTTGGTATTTTAGATAGATGTGCTTCCGTTCCTATGAACTCAACTAATGAGTGAGTGATTTCTTTCTTGCTCACTTCTATAATAAAAAAGAATCAACTAGATCAATAATCAAGGAGTTACTTAAACTCTATTTTCATAGAGTTGAAGTAGATGTTGATGTTTTAGTATTTTATAAATTATATATTTTGTATATATTTGTTTATGTATTTTCTTCTAGTACATATAAGGTTTCATAAGGTCTTGTAGATATTATAGATGATTTTTAAAATCTAGGTAGATTCAATTGGGTTGAAACGATTCATCAATTTATTGCTCCATAATTATCTACCATTGGAGATTTTTTTTGTTCAAGTCAGACATATCAAACAAGCACTTCAGTTCCATACCGATTTGTTGGTCTTTTGATCGTAAGTTTTTTTTAATGATAAATGTGAATTTTTATATGATTATTATTTATTAAGATTTCGTATAATGAAGCAGACATGGTTTTTGGAGTATGTCTCAAGCCAGAAATCATATAATACTGAAGATGCATGAATAAATAAGTGGAGGTCTACTTTTTCATATATTAGTAAGGTGAGAGTTTTGTTGAAGAGGTAAATATCGAAGACTATCACCTAACTTTCATTTGCAGTTTTTAAATAATTATTTCTAATTTGATAAGTTATTAGTGAACTAGTCCCTACCCATTTTGAAAATACATTGGTAGAAAACCTCTCTTATCCTGATGATACTCCACATCCATTAGAGACATCACCGGTACATGATATAGAAGTCAGATGTCCAAGTGATAGTGAATGCTCTAATTGTATTATTTATCAGAACTGAATTAAGGAGCTAACCATTAAAAACATACAGCTAAATGAAAGGGTGAAAAAATTATTTGGAATAATAGACAAGCAAGGCATCTTAGCTCAATTAAGCGACCCTGTAGTGAATTCTCATCCTGAACCAGTTGCTTCTAGAACAAAGACTAGGAGAGAACGTGATCAAAGTCGTTTTGATTATAGAGATACTCCTATTGATAGTCCTATGTGGTTCAAACTTTTACCTCAAAAGAAGAGAAGCAAAATAAAAATCTGCAAGCCTTCTAAGAACATCACAGGACAAGGAGCAAAAGTTGTTCTTGACCTGGGAAAAGAAAAAATTGATATGTATGATATGCAAGAAGAGGGAAAGATTATCTCAATTCTTGAAGGAAATTTTGAAAAAGATGTCAGGAAAGAGGTTGAAAGAATTATCAAACTTAACAAAATGAGATTGCAAGTCATTGTAGTAAGTTTGTATTTACACATTAATTAGTTTGATTTCAATTACTAATTATAATTTTTTTGTTTATGGTAGTATGTCAAGAAATAATTTAAAACTTCGAAGAAGAAAACAGATGAGGATGTGGGCTACTTGTTAAATACATTGAAAAAAATTAAAGTATGATAGTTTCAACCCCTCATTATATAGTTAATTTAATTCTATCATAAGTTTAAAAATTCACAGGTTCTAATATTTATTTACCTATTTTAAGTAATTGATTTTCTTTATAGGCCTACTACAAAAATTGTTTGGGAGGAAGTACTTTTTTGTTTAACTACGACTTCCTTATTGTCTGGCATAAATGTTAATGTTTTTATAAGAGGGGAGTTAATTGATACATATTATTCGATTCTGTTTAGGAGAGTCTCCTTATATAACAACTCTATATATTTTTCAACCAGTTTCACTGTAAGGAATTTAAATTATCGGATAATATATAATGCTTGAATATATTATATTAATTGATTACTTATCTCTTTACACAATTGTAGTCAACATCAAAATTTTTATGAAAGACTACCATGACACAAATCATAAAATCTGATATGACAGAGGGAGGGATTAGGTATATTTTTATACCTATTACCACTAGTACAAAAGATTGAAATCATTTAGATCAATGTTGGAAAGGTCTAAAAATAATAAATGAGGGCATATTTGGACTCCCAGGAGTCATGTAAACCTACATGACTTGGAATGAATCCGATTTGAACGTTCTAGGTCCATCAATGGGTTTTGATTGAAATCTATTGATCGACCTAGGGGCTTGAAATTCAAAAATTTTGGCATGAGATGGGAGGGATGAGTCTCTAGGATGTATATATGGCCTCCAACTATGGTTATGAGCCTCCTACAAGAAGCTATGACCGTGTGCCAAGTGACAT
Organism: Hedychium gardnerianum; assembly: GCA_038050645.1. Classification (NCBI taxonomy): domain Eukaryota; kingdom Viridiplantae; phylum Streptophyta; class Magnoliopsida; order Zingiberales; family Zingiberaceae; genus Hedychium; species Hedychium gardnerianum. The sequence continues at coordinate 1,435 of JBBUKS010009321.1, read as the reverse complement.
TGATCATGGTGTTGTTCTTGCAAAACCAGCACCACCAACATGGACATGAGTTCTCATTAGAGAATCTGGTGCTCGTTTTGTAAGAACAGCGCCAACGTGGTGCTAGTTTTGCAAGACCAACATCACTTTGTACAAAAAGATTAAAATCATTTGGATCAATGTTGGGAAGGTCTAAAATAGTAAATGAGGGCATATTTGGACTCTCGGGAGCCATGTGAACCCACATGACTTGGAATGAGTCTGATCTGAGTTCTCTAGGTCTATCTATGAGTTTGACCGAAATCCATTAATTTACCTAGGGGACTTGGAATTCAAAAATTTTCACATGGGATGGAATGAGTGAGTGTTTAGGATGTATATATGACCTCTAACCATGATTTTCCGCCTCACATAAGAAGCTATGGTCGCGAGTCAAGTGACATGGATCTTAGTGTTGGTCTTACAAAATCAGCACCACGTTGTTACTGATCTTGCACAACCAACACTACCTTGGTGCTAGTCTTGTAAAATCAGTATCAACATGGACATGAGTTCTCATTAGAGAGCTTGATGTTGATTTTGTAATACCAGCACCACTTTGTACAAAAAGATTTAAATCATTTAAATCAATGCTAGGAATGTCTAAAATAATAAATGAGAGCATATTTGGACACCCGGGAGGCATGTGAGCCCACGAGACTTGGAATGGATCCGATTTGAGCTTTCTAGATCTATCAATGAGTTTTGATCAAAACTCATTAATTAACCTAGGGGGCTTGGAATTCAAAATTTTTGGCATGGGATGAAAGAACTGAGTGTCTAGGATGTATATATGACCTCCAACCATGATTATGAGCCTCACACAAGAAACTATGATAGTGTGCCAAGTGGCATGGACCTTAGTGTTGGTCTTGCAAAACCAACACCACTTTGGTGTTGATCTTGCAAAATCAACACCAACGTGGACATGAGTTCTCATCATAGAGTCTGATGCTAGTTTTACAAGAACAACACCAACGTGGTGCTGGTTTTACAAGACCAGCACCACTTTATACAAAAAGATTAAAATTATTTGGATCAATGCTGGGAATGTGTAAAACAGTAAATGATGACATATTTGGGCTCCCGGGAGACATATGAGCCCATAGAATTTGGAATGGGTCCGATCTAAGCTATTTTAGTCCATCAATGAGTTTCAATTTCTTGGATTATCAATGAGTTTGGACCAAAACCCATTAATTGACCTAGGAGACTTGAATTCAGAAATTTTGGCATATGATGGAAGAGATGAGTGTCTAGGATGTATATATGACCTCCAATCATGATTTTGAGTCTCCCATAAGAAGCTATGGTCGCATGCCAAATGACACGGACCTTGGTGCTGGTCTTGCAAAACCAGCACCACGTTGTTGTTGGTCTTGCACAACCAGCACCAACGTGGACATGGGTTCTCATC
>JBBUKS010009302.1:0-12397 GCA_038050645.1 Hedychium gardnerianum | reverse complement strand
CTCGCTTCGCCCGCGTTCATCCTAACCCCTTAAACCCTAACCTACCATGAGAAGGTGGTCACTGGCTATCGTCTGCGCCGGCAAGCCTGACCCATCCGTTCTTCCTCTGCCCTTGCCCAGCGAGCTTTTCTCTTCTCTCTATTGTTCCACCTCCGCCGCCGCAGCCGCCGCTGTAGTCGCAGATGTATCCGAGACTCCTCTGGAGACGAATCATGGTTCGAATCTTATCTCCTGCCTCTCTGACATCCTCTCGCGTCGGAACTGGTTCGAAAGCGGGACTTTGCAAAGGTTAGCCCCCTCTGTCACCCCGGCTGTTGTCGCCGAGCTACTCCGCGGACGCTTCGTTGATGCTGAGTCCGCCTTCGCCTTCTTCAATTGGATTGGGAGGCGTCCCGGTTTTATCCACAGCGTAGATTCGTATTCTTCTCTGGTTTATTTCCTTCTCCGATCGAAGTCTTGTTTCAACATCGAGAAAGTTGTCATCTTTATGATCAAATCTTGTTGTTCTGCCGAAGAAGTGCGCTCTGCGTTAGAAACCTTCAAGGCCGTCAGACGAGAAGGTGGCGGTATTGGATTCAATCCCTCAATCCGATGCTATAACACTCTGTTGTTGTCACTTTCTAGGTTTGGGATGGTTGAGGACATGAAAGACATTTACCGAAATATAGAAGAAGATCAAATTTTGCCTGACATTGTTACTTACAATACAATGATTAAATATTACAGCAAGGAAAAGAATCTGGCTGAAGCGTACCAGCTTCTTGTTGGTTTACGGAAAGCAGGTTTAGTTCCAGATACATTTACTTGGAATTCCTTGATGTTAGGGCACTGTAGACAGAAGAATTTAGGCAGAGCTTGTTGGATTTTTCTGATGATGCCAGAGATGGGTTGCTTTAGGAATGAATTTTCTTATACCATTCTCATCCAAGGGCTTTGTCAATCTTGTAGAGTTGGTGAGTCTTTGAGCTTGTTCGGAGGCATGGGAAGTGATGCTTACCAACCCAACATCCATACATACACAGTGATGATAGACGGTCTTTGCAAGGCAGGTGAGCTCGAGTCTGCTGAAAAATTGTTCCATGCGATGTTTGATAGAGGTTTAGTTCCTAGCACTGTGACATACAATGCTCTGCTTGACGGGTACTGTAAGAGAGGGAATATTGAAGCTGCTTTTTCGGTTTTGGAGCTAATGGAATCGAAGGGATGTAAACCAGATGTTTGTACTTACTCACAGATCATTCATTGTCTTTGTATGGAGAACAGGCTTGATGATGCTGAGGCACTTCTGGCTGAGGTTGTTGCAAAGGGAATTGTTGCTAATGGTTTTACTTATAGTGCTCTCATAGACAAGTATTGCAAGTGTGGGAAGACCAATGATGGTTTGAGAGTTATGGAATTCATGGAACTAAATGGTTGTAAGCCAGATGCTTGGATATTTACAATGGTGATAGATGGCCTGTGCAAGGAGAGTAGACTAGAAGATGCTGAAAGAATGCTATGTCGGATGCTTGAGAAAGGATTGGTTCCGAGTGTTGTCACTTACACTGCTTTGATTGATGGACTTTGTAAAAGAGAGAAGTTGGATGAGGCACTCAAAGTGGTGGAGAAGATGGAATCAAGTGGGTGTCAACCTAATGTTTGGACTTACAATAGTCTAATTTATGGATTTTGTCAAGTGAGACATGTTCACAAGGCGATGATTTTGTTATCTAAGATGCTTGAGAGTGGGCCACCTCCCAACATGATCACATACACCAACTTAATCAATGGCCAATGCAAGGAAGGTTATATAGACGATGCTTTTAGATTACTTAATGCAATGGAGGCAAAAGGTTTGGCTGCTGATCAGCAGACATATACTATTTTGATAGATACCCTCTGCAAACATGGTAGAGTAGAAGAAGCTCATTCTCTAATTTCCTTACTGACTGTTAAATGCATAAGACCAAACAAGATCATGTACACAGCCTTAATAGATGGTCTATGCAAATCAGGAATGATTGATCTTGCTCATTCCTTGCTGGAGAAAATGATTTCAGATGATTGCTTGCCAGACTACTACACATATAGTGTCCTGATAGATGGATTTTGCAAAGAGAAAAAATTGGAAGAAGCCTTGTCATTGCTAGAGGACATGTTGGATAAAGGTATAGAACCTACGGCTGTGACTTCTACAATTCTAATAGATGAGATGCTCAAAAGAGGGGAGTATAATAGAGCCAACATGTTGTTGGGTCGAATGTTTACTTCTGGTTCTAAGCCAACTGCTTTCACTTACACTGCATTCATTCGAGCCTATTGCAGCGAAGGGAGAGTACAAGAGGCAGAAAGTATTATAACAAAGATGAAAAATGAAGGGGTTCTTCCTGATGTGATAACATATCATACATTGATCAATGGGTTTGGAACTATGGGGTACCTGGATCAGGCATTTTGTACTCTAAAGCAAATGATTGATTCTGCATGTGAACCAGACTATTGGACTTATTCAGTTCTCCTCAAACATTTTTTATATTGGAAACAGAATAATGTTGCCCTTATTAGCAGTATTTCAGGATTGTGGACGGTAGTAGAAGTTGCAAGAGTTTTGGATCTATTAGAAGAGCTAGATAAATATGGTTGCACTCCTGGTCTTATTACCTATGGTTCTTTTATTTCAGGGTTCTGCAAAGTTGGCTGGTTGGAAGAAGCATGTGTTCTATTCTCTCATATGAAAAAAAAAAAAAGTTTAAATCCTACTGGAGATATCTACACTTCACTAATTAGTTGCTGCTGCAAATCAAAAATGTACACAGAGGCATCAACCTATATAAACTCAATGGTGGAAGATGGCCATCTTCCTCAGCTGGAGTCCTACCAGATTATTCTTTTTGGACTTTGTGATGAGGAGCAATTTGAGCAGGCAAAATTGCTTTTCACTGATTTACTAGGTAAAGGATATAACAACGATGAAATTGTATGGAAGGTTCTCATTAAAGGTATACATGAAAAAGGTTATGTGGAACTATTTAGTGAGATGCTTAACATCATGAAGGAATCAAATTGTTTACCAACTACTGAGACAGGTGATTTGATAGCAAAGTACACTGTAAAAGAAGTCAATAAGGAAATAAATGTACTAGAGTCATGAGCCTTCTTTGTGGGTGTCTAACATTGTAACTAATGTTTACTTGAAGGGAAAGATTATGAAGCATGATCTGTTATTGGAGTTTCCCTGCAAACATTCATGAAATGCATATTGATTGGCTGTTGCAGTAGCCTTACATGAGAATGGGTCAGTATTGTCTTTCTCCTATTTATTTATGATTCATTTGGTTGGGTTTCCGTCTTCTAATTCTTATTGTATCAATTTCACAACAATATATATTTCGGCGGTTGCAGTAACCTTACATGAAATGGGTCAGTATTGTCTTTCTCCTATTTATTTATTTATGATTCATTTGGTTGGATTTCCGTCTTCTAATTCTTATTGTATCAATTTCACAACAATATATATTTCGATAGTTGCTTCCTTGAATGTTTTCAGATCGTTAATAAGTTTCCTTTTAGATTTTTTTTGTTCTTTTAGATAATCAATACATGCGCAAAACCAGGTCTCCATGAATAGACTGAGCAACTTTCTAACTGGGTCAACATGCTTTGATATGTCATCATCATCCTATTTGGAATTGACTACAAGGATCTTATGTTTCCATTGAACTCTATGCAAGACTATATCACTAGCTAACATACTTTGCCATATACCTTACTATGAATGTAACGTTGAGACAAGAAATATCTGTTATATCCCAGAAAGAGCTTTCATTCTGCAGTTGTTCGTCCAGGGATTCCCTCTGTGAGTGCTAGAGATGCATGATACAATAGTTGGGGTATCAGAGTGTTCCATTCATTAAGAGATTAAAATTATATACTAAATTCTAGTTTGGAATGGTTAGAATAGTGTGGTTTTTCTGCTTTTGCTATCTGATGACTTCTTTTAGGCTCCATGATGTGCTTTGCTGATCCTACAGCCTGTCAAATGTGAACTTAACAAAGTGTTTTTCGTGAAAACAGATGCTTGGAAGGCGTATTAGTTGTGCGCATCCACTGGGGAACACAAGCAAAACCAGATCATACCACATGGACTCAGGTTTGTTGCATTTAATACTTTAAATCAATCCAGTTATTGCTCCAAAAATGTTTAAATTGTGCTTTCGCATGATAATTTTTAGCCATTCTCATTTTTTTCCTTCAAAATTTACCTTTTTTCCCTCTGCATTTGAATATCAACAGATATTTGATTTTTTTTTTTCTTTTGCACTTGAAGCATCCTTTTTCAGATATCCGATGTGGTACTCAGGGACCCAACTTTCTCTTTGCTATGCAAGGGAACATCCTTTTCAGTATCTTGGTGCTCAAAGTTTATTCCAGGCAAATGTTAGTTTGCTCGCTTTAGATACTATTCAGATGCTGATAGTTTCCATTTTCCCTTTCTCATTTTTCATTTGAAGCAACTCATTTACTTAAGATCGTTGATTAATTGTTTCGGCATTCACAGTTGTACTCTGGTGGCTAACAGATTATTCTGGTTTCTGATCATGAATGACCTTTCTGGTGCAACACTTGCAAGGTAAGAACAAATCAATTGAGTTTCTACTACCTTGAACTCGAAGGCTTTGCAATTTCTGTCCTTTGTCTTTGCAGTGAATGATGAACTCTGAAAATTGATTCAACTCGGTTGCCATCTCTGTATCGCATTGCAATATGAAACTAGAATAGCCAATATGTATCCTCTTGTCTGATAGTCGTATCGTAATCCTACTAGTGAAGTAGGTGTTGCATCTATGCTATTGACTCGGCGGTGCTAAAGTATCCTATGAAGCAGCCGTTCCTATGCTATTGACTCGGCGGTGCTAAATTATCCTATGAAGCAGCCGCGTTCCTAAAAACTTATTTTGTTGCGGGAACACGATGACTAAAAGGATAGACAATGAAAGCGCTAACCTATGTTTGAAGGCGAAGAAGAAGAACAAGTAGGATGGATGTTCATTGTTAAAGATATTATTGCTTTAACATTCTCAGTTGCTAACAAGTTCCAAGCCATTTTTGAATACATGTTGAGGAGGATCTTAACTTGTAATAGGTTACATCTTTATTGTGTAATTTATCAAAACACGCCCCTTATTTTCTAGATTTACCAAAATATGCCCCCTATTTTGTTTCATTTTATTCTTTTAAACATCCATGGGCAAGAAGTCTGTTTAAGTAAAAATGCCTCTCATTTTTTTTTGTTTTAGTTTTTTTTAAAAGATTTAATTTTCTGGGTTGATTTAAATTTCCCGAAAATAAACAGATCTAAGTGGTCGTGTTTGATCCGTTTAGTGACTGCTAATATTGAGCCTTCGTTTGACAATTATGCAAATTCAACCTCCCTTTCCAATGATTATACGAAAAAGATAAACAGAAACAGCTTTTAAAAAACAACCACCGCCACGAAGGCGACAGCAACTCCGGCGAAGGATGCTGCGGCAGCAGGGCTTGCCCAGCTGTGATACTCGTCGCTTGCTTGTCCTGCCGGGCCTGGTGCGGACGGTGGTGAAGCACCCTCCGGGGTAGCAGCCGGTGCGTCCGCATCCTCTGCCTGCGGGGCGGCGGAGGGGGAAATGTCAGGCGAATCAGCCAAGCTGAAGGGGAAGAAGCAGGGGATTTGGCTGGCGCGGAAGCAGCTGGTGAATTCGCCGGGGAGAGAGTCTTCGTCGCAGCCGGGGCCTTGGAAGGGGTCACAACTGCAGCTGGGGCTGAGGCCTTCGGCGCCTGCGAGGGAGCCTGGGCCATGCTGGAGGCGACAGCGGCCAGGAGCAGGACGACGAGAGCGACGGCGGGATACATATTATCCAGCGTCGCGGCTGGCGGAGAATAATTGGTAGGGAGGAGGAGGGGCTCCGTTGACTGCGATGGAAGGGAACGGGCTGTGCCCGTGTGGGTGGAGGAATTTATAGGAGGCTACGGGAGAACGGCGGGCGGCGGCTGCGATGGTGGAGAGACAAGGAGAGGCCAAGGTTAACGGTTAGTCGGTAATGTGGCAGTTGGGATCACCGACGACCCGCTCGTCTCGGCGTGAGTCAACGGGATTTTGACTTTTGATCTAAAGTTTGTCTGGGATTTTAACTTAATTCGGGGTTTAAGTGAAAAAAACGGTTATTTTTCATAAAATCGAGGGCTTCTTAGTAATTTCGTCTGTTTTCTACTTCACTAGTCTTTTCGCACAAGTCAAATCGCCTTCGGAAATGCTGGGGAAACGAGGGCTTCTCCCTTGCGCTCTACGCCGCCTCCTCTCTTCCTCTCTCTTCTCGTCGCGCTCGCATTCTTCTTGTGCCAGGCAACATCCTTCTCTTCCTTCCGTAAAACCCCCGAAGCCCAAGAAGATCCCCTTCACTTGCTCCGCCCATGGCAAAACCTGGGAAGATCCATTCCGTTGGATGTCCGACACCAATGAACCGGATCTCGTGGAGTACCTGAGCAGAGAGAACGCCTACGCCGAGGCCTTCATGGCCGACGCGTCCGGACTCCGCCAGAGATTGGTCGGGGAGATGAGGTCCAGGATGCCGGCCAAGGTCTCGACCCCACCGGAATGCTGGGGTCTATGGTATCTTCCAAGCAACCTGGAAATCCTTTTTTTTTGTACTGCTTGAATGCGTGATCATCGGAAAACTATGTTTTGTTCAGAAACATGGCAAAAAGATTTGATATTTTAGCTGAGTTTTCATGACGCTAGATTAAATTTATTGAATGAACCCTGTAAACCCTTTATTTGTACTTCTTAAATGCCCAATCATCCGAAAACCATATTTTGTTCAGAAAAATTGGCAAAAATATTTGATTTTTAGCTGAGTCTCCTTGACGCAAAGTGCAATATTATTGGAAGAGATGTGGGCGATACATAGAGGATGATGAATGTGTATTTTGTTCGTGCATATGTAGACAATGAAGTTCATTTTTTTCTGAATAAACAATTGGAGAGCAACTTGTCAATCCGCCTTATCTTCTTTTGCTGACTCTTTATTAAGATCTTTCTTTAATATGTGAATTGATTGGAATTAAAATGAATCTTACCCTGCCATGGCATCTACCATGGAATGATATTAAGGCCAAATGGCACTGTAATAAAGCCAGTAAAAATCATCAGATTTGTTGAATAGGAGCTCATTATGAAGAGATGTTTATATAGTATTCAATGTGTTCAATGTAAGTTTATATTAATCATACTCCTGTGTTGCTACTTTAACTGGAGATAATTGTCTTGGGTTAGGTCTTACTATCAATATATTCCAGAAGGAAAGGAGTATCCAGTCCTGTGCCGGAGGATAAAGCATCCTGACAGCTTTGCCAAAGCCATTCTAAGTTATATGAGATCTTACAGAGAGGAAATATTGCTCGACTGGAATGAAATTGCCAAACAATATGGCATGTGTGCATAAAATGCTGTAGTTTTTTCCCCCTTATTTCTATACATTCATGGAGTTAATCAAAATTGAAGTAATATCTTTTTTTATATATGTTTGCACTTTGTAGGTTATGTTCACATAGGTGCTTGTCGCATATCTCCAGATCACAAACTCCTTGCATACACATTGGATATTTCAGGCAATGAATCATTTGCACTTCAAGTTAAGGATCTTGAGTCTGGACATGTTATCCCAAGTCCAAAAGTGGAGGGAGTTGTTAGCCTTGCATGGGCTGGAGACAGTAGATGTTTACTATATACTGTTTGTGATGAAACTCAACGACCATATAGGTAATTCGTTCGCCTTGGAAATTGTCATTGCTATCATCAAGTCTAGGTTGTCCTCTATTTGGGGCTACGAACCTTGTCCCTCCATTAAGCTCTATGTAAGGCTTTATCACTACTAATATTCAAATTAATTGAATCACTTTTTCTTGGAATTTTTCATCAAAGACTGAAATGTCTTTTGTTATGCTATTTTCCTTCCTGTTGTACTTACAAATGTTTGACAGGGTGTTCTCCATGCAGCTGGGCTCAGATTCGATAGATAAAGTGCTTTTTACAGAAAATGATAGGAGTTGCTGTGTAGACATTACAAGCACAAAAGATGGCAACTTTATCACCATAAATTCTAATTCAAGGACATCATCCGAGGAAGGTCACTTATCCATGTGTCTATGCTATTGAGAGAATCAATCATATATATTTATGTCTGACAATTATTAAATTACAGGTCTATGTTATCAACACCAAGCGACTCAATGATGGGCTATGGCTAGTAAGGAAACGTGTTAGTGGTGTTCAGTACTTTTTGGAACATCACTGTGGTTTCTTCTACATTCTTACTAATGCTCCTTTAGAAGGCAGTAATTCAACTGGTGATGGTTATTATTTAGCCAGATGCATAGCAGAAAAGTCATCACTAGCAGAGTGGCAGGTATTTCTTATGATAAAGATGTATTGAAAACTCATGTGTACAATTTTTCTTCTTTTTGTTTATGCATATTTCTATAGGTAGAATAATTTCTAAACTTGTGAACCTGATTGTTTGATGGATCATCTGCTATCCTAAAAGTAGCATATTCTTATTGTATAAAAAAGATTGTCCAGAAACATCACTATTTCTTGGTCTAGGTGCTCATTGTTAAGTAAATAATTTCTTCAAAATTGCTAGGAATCTATCTTTTTTAGTTTATTATATTAAGAATGCAGCGTTCATTTCTTTGTATTTGCTTGACTTTTGTCTCTAGGTTATTGTTCTCCCTGGACAAGATATCATCTTTCAGGATATGGATATTTTCCAAAAGCATCTGGTTCTCTCTATCCAACAAAAGGGGCTTCCCTTATTTTGCTCCCTAAATATTCCGATCAATTTGGATCTTGAGGTACATCTATTAGTAATATCCTGTCCTTGTAACTGCATGAGTATGAGTCAGCTTATTTCTTCAAATTTCAATGTTTGTTTAATCTACTATCTACTTGAAATCAATGTACAGCAACTATATTCTTTACCTTTTTATAATTTATAAGTTACAAGTTAAGGTAGCTCTATTTCTGTATATTTTCTGTATATTTTTTACTTCAATACTCTCAAATTGCTTTACTAGTGTGGTTCTTTCTACTTAGTTATGAATGTGAACCTCTTAAGACTTTTTTATTTCTCCATTGAATACTATCAGCTAGCAACTGTTTTCATTTATATGGAAAATCAATAAATAGAGGCAGACAAAGGCCATGGAATGCCCGAATTGAATCGTGTCCCTAAGAAAACTTTGGAGAGTTTTAATAATCTTGTAAATTTTGTTCAGTATTGTTTATTTTTTTCCTTGTCAGTTAATTGATCTTTTTTTTTGTGCAGCAACATTTGGAACTCAAGGATCTGAATCCATGGTTTTTCCCTGTGCCTTCATGTCTTAGCAGCATATCACCAGGATCCAACCATGATTTCTCATCTTCCATTTACCGTCTCGTGATTTCCTCGCTAGTGGTAAAATTATCTACTTGGCCAGCTTTTATCTTCACAAACATATGCTACAGTGAGAACTTTGAATGTCCCAACATTTTAATTATATATTTTTTGCTAGTACCCAATCTACTTGTGACATGGCCCTTATCAAAAAACACAAATTTATCATGTGTGCTAGTTTCCTAGTAACTCTAATTGAGCTTACAATAGTCTCGTAAAATGTTATGTATAAGAAGAATGTGAACTTTAGTGCTGTGTTTACTTCATGGAGATTAAGTAGGATTAGAAAGTAAGTGATTTTAATTTGAAGACAAGAAAAGAAAGGAAATGTGTGACTATTTTCTCCACTAGTGTTTACTTGGAGGAAGTTTGCAGGGGAGTTAAAAACTGAGTGCTTGTGGAAGTTTGCAAGTCAATATGGCATTTGCATCCATTTTCACCACATTTGAATGGAAATTAAATTAATGAAGTTGGACCCAAATGTCCTTCAGGACCAGAACAATGTTTTCCTTCCAAGTAAACAAAGGAAGTAGTTTCCAATTTATCTCTCTCCTTTTCCTTTCAGTTTCTTCGAAGTAAACTTAGCATGTCTCAGTTCCACATTTCACTAACCTTTTCCATTTAACTCTGACTAGTAGCCTCATTGATCTCTGCTTACTAAAGTAAAAAAAAAAAAATTGACTCCATGAACTCAAGATTGTGGTTTAGCAATGAACATCCATGGCACTTCAAGAGTTTCTACCTAATCTGTTATCTCTATGCTCTGTTGTCAAGTGTAGAAGATTAAACATCCAGTTTCTTCATCCAACTAATGCAGATGCCAGATGTTGTAGTTGACTATGATATGGAGAAACAAGATTTTAGTGTTCTTCATCAAGAAGAAGTAGTTGGTTTGAATGGCCAGGTTAAATCAAGTTCCTCTGACAGGACTGTATTTCCAAATGTTAGTATCACTGAATTTCAGAAAGATCAGTATTCGGATAAGGGAAAGTGGAAGAGTTGGACTGGTCTTTCTGAAGCATTTTCATGCGAAAGAATTGAAGTTGTCTCGCATGATGGTTTCATGGTACCCCTGACTATTTTATGTGCACAGAAAACAAAACACACTGGTGGATCACCATGTCTCCTGCATGGGTATGGAGCTTATGGTGAGGTGTTGGATAAAAGCTGGTGTTCCGACCATATTAGTCTGCTATTGCGTGGCTGGATCCTTGCATATGCAGATGTGAGGTATTTTTATTTTTATATGCAAGCTGGCTTTTAATTTTTCTTTCACAATTTTTTTGGCTCTATAGTAGTTTGCCATTTTCATTCTTCTAGAGGTGGAGGTGAAGGTTCATCTCATCAATCTGGAATTCGAGCATTGAAGATGAACTCAATTTATGATTTTGTAGCATGTGGAACGTACCTTGTGGATAAGGGCTTTGTTCATAAGAATAGGCTTGCTGCTATTGGCTGCAGTGCAGGCGGCTTACTAGTTGGCGCAGCTATTAATATGCATCAGAATCTATTTTCAGCTGCCATTTTGAAGGTAATCCTTGCTTTTGTTCAAGTTCATGATCTCATTCACTTATAATAATATTGACAATTAGTATGTTATTCTGTGATTGCGTTAATTTCTTTATTCAAGTTATTTTGCACTGATTATATCTGTATCGAGTGAGTGTTAGCTGAAACAATAGGAAATAGGTATATATTATGAAAAGATGGAAAACATAGACCTACTAAAATAAACAAATAATCTTCGGTTTACTTTCTTTAAGTATGTAAATCATATTACTGAAAAATGGGTTTCACATTAGTATATTTTTCCTTAAAATAAGCCTGCTCGTTAAAAAAAAGCTTAATAAACATGTTCCTTTCATAGTGGTAAAAGAAAGAGGTTTTACTTTATCACTTGAATGATATTTCGAGAACGAACACCATGGTTTTAGAAGGCCTTCTCTTGCATTAGCCACACCTTAAAGTGGATTTCGAAAGAGAACATAACGACCGCATATAGCATATGGATTCTATGTATGCTGTTAAAAAAAGGTTCATTTTAATTAATTTAAACTAAATCAAATTGACTTAAAGTTCTAAGCTTTCTTCTTTTTTAGCTAGTAACTTGCAATTGTAGTTTAAATAGTTTTTTTTTTCTTTCAAGTTATAACTACTGTAGGCATTTATATAAGTGGAAACGACCTCGCATACTTCATATGCATTTGCTGTGGGTCGGCTGCCTATCGTTCACGTACATTTTACTTTAAACCTTGAGAAACACTCAGCTGTATATTTATATTCTCTGTTTGGAGTTGAGATGACATGTATAATTTATTTCTTTTGTGCTTTGAACCAGGTCCCCTTTCTCGATATTTGCAACACGTTGATGAATCCTAGTTTGCCTCTCACAATTTTGGACTATGATGAGTTCGGCGATCCTAGAAACCCGTCGGAGTTCGAGATAATTAACCATTATTCTCCATATGACAACATTACACAGGGCTGTTATCCTCCCGTTCTTGTCACAGCATCCTTTCATGACTCAAGGTAAAAGAGAACCAATTGGTTTTTATTTGTTCGCAACGAATGCTTATTAGATGGTACTCGAATTGATGAAATGATGATCACTAGTCGTTTTACTTTCTGATGCAAGGCGAAACTTCAGAGTATAGATTTGGTTGCAACTTGCAGTTTTGAGATGCCTTTTAGTTTTGATTCTTTCTCGAAACTTATCTTAAGGTCATGCTTTATTATGCAGGGTAGGAGTCTGGGAAGCTGCTAAATGGGTGGCAAGAGTGAGGGAGAAGACATGTCGAACTTGTTCGCGATCGGTGATTCTAAAAACAAACATGAACGGTGGGCATTTTGGTGAAGGCGGCCGATACATACATTGCGACGATACCGCTTTTGAATATGCATTTCTGATCAAAGCTTTTGGAATGCTGGACGACGACAAGTAGATCTAC
>JBBUKS010009292.1:0-12397 GCA_038050645.1 Hedychium gardnerianum | reverse complement strand
TGTGTCGGTCACCTCCATCAGTCGGCGCTTGAGGTGCCTCCATCGCACCAAGGCGCCTCACGCGCCTTTTCTTTCGCGGCGCTTTCAAGACACAGAGGCGCCTCGGGTCTTCTCTGGTCGCCTTAGGTGATTGTCCAGCCGTCCAGAGTTAAGCTCACGCGAACCCAACTCAGGCCTTCTCCTCGAGCAGGCTTCCTCCCCGGCTTCTCGTCCCTTGGACCACGTCCTTCTTGCCTCATGTCCCTTGGACCGCGTCTTTCTCGCTCCACCGGTGTACTCTTCCGCAGCTTCTCGTCCCTCGGATGCACCGAGTCCGTCGACTCGCTTCCTATGCCATTCTTCTCGTCCACCGCGTCTTCCGCTCGACTTCTTGTGTTCCTAAGTTCCTGCACACTTAGACACAAGGATCAAATACTACAAGACTTAACCTAACTCGGTTAATCACATCAAAACTATCCCAGGGTACATACATCGGCGACCTTCTTGGCAGTGGAACGATCGGGCTCTTGGTGGAGGACGGCAAGGAGGAGAGACTTGAGCGAGGTCTAGGAGGAGGGAGACAGGCGGGGACAGAATGGAGTGTCGGAGTCGCGGTGGGTGAGGAGCTTGCAGAGCAAGACAACGGACATGGTGCAGAAGTCAAGCACGGGAGAGGCATGGAGGAAGACAACGAGCTTTAGGGCAAGGGCGTCCAGGTGGAGGTCGCGGCAAAGGTTGAAGAGCGACTCAACGTGGGAGCACTCCTCATTCATTGCATACATTAACTGAACGATCAAGGACTCGAAGGGGCCGGACTCTACCGAGCCAAGAATCATTGTGATATGTTGCTACTGCTGTTGATCCATTCTTCTTCGTTTTCTTCTTCTTCTTCTGCCTTCTCCGAAAGTTGACGGCGCCGAAGGGACAAAGGAAGAAGAAGAAGGAAATTTGGGGGTCGACAGCAACAACCTGGACTGCCGGATCCACTCCCCCTATTGTGGTTGCTGGCAGCGGGGAGGGGAGAAGGAGAGGAGCATAAGGGAAGTAGAAGAGGAGGTGGCGACGACCAGGTTGACTCTGGGAGGGGGAAGCTTACTCGATCGATGCTGCAGGCGGAGTGCTTCGACAAAGAGTCCAAGGAGAAGACAAGGGAGATTTTGTTGTTTTCGTCTGCTCACTTTTCCCCGATTTCGAGGAGATGAAAAATAGAGATGAAAATGATCAATTGATGGATTTGAAATCCATCTGTCTCTTATTTTTTTACATGTAAACAAGAGAAAGTATCTCAATTTTTGTGTCGTCCGTTCTTTTCCTCATCCGTGCTCGCGAGTAAATCGGGCATTATATCCGATGTGTGGAACTCCGTATTAACTTTGTGTTAATAAGATATGATTACATAACGAATGATTTCATGGTTCTTGATGTAGCACCGGATATTAATTATGATATTGATGGTTGTTTTTTAAACATTGCCCAAACTAGCGATGCTGATGTTAATGATGAAGTTTGACATGCTAAATTAGGACATATTGAACAAGATCATATGAATAGATTAGCTAAAGAGGGTCTGCTAGACACTCATGCTAAGATAAACTTGTATATGTGTGAGCATTGTCCTGCTGGAAAGACGACTAGGAAAATATTTGGTAAGACTATTAGAGCTAAATCACCATTGCAATTAATTCATTTGGATATTTGTGATCCGATGAATGTGAAGGCTAGACCTGGAGGTTCCTATTTCATTACATTTATTGATGACTTCACACATTTTGGTTATATGTATTTGATTTTTCATAAATATAAAACATTAGATTGCTTCAAATGTTGTTTGAATGAAGTTGAGAATCAATTGGATCATAAGGTTAAAATCTTACACACTGACCGTGGAAGTAAATATTTGTCTAATCAATTCAAGACAATGTATAATGATAGAGGGATTATTAGACAACTAACAATTCCACAGCAAAATGGTTCTACTGAAAGAAGAAATTCAACTCTTCTATATATGGTTAGGTCTATGATGACTCAAGCTAATTTGTCAATTTCCTATTAGGGAGATGTATTATTAGCTGCAACCTTTATACTTAATCGAATACCTTCTAAATCTGTTTTATATACCACATATGAACGTTACACAGATAAAAAATCCGATTTGAGTCGTTTGAGACCTTGGGGGTTAGCTGTCTATGTTCATGATAAGACTCACAAATATGAAAAATTATGACCCACGGGTATAAAGTGTATTTTTGTAAGATATGTTGATACCTCCGAGGCTTATATTTTCATTGGTGAGCAATAGGATGGAACCATCTCCGAAATAGAGTCAAGAGATGCAAATTTTCCTTGAAACTGAGTTCCCAGTGAGAGATGACGTTGATAAGATAATTTCTCTATTTGCAATAGAGGAAGAGGAGAATGTTACTTTATCAACGAATGAGGTATCACGAGAGATGCCTGAATATAGTTAACTGAGTGAGAATGATTTATCAATTAATAAGATGACTTCACAACAGTTCAACCTACGAAAAAGTAGTCATAAGATGATTCCTCATAAAATGTTTGATATTGAGAATGAGACATTAATGATTTTCTCAGTTGACGATGACGAATTTCAAATAGTTGAGGAAGTATTGAGATGCTCAATTAGAGAAAAGTGAAGAGTTGCAATGGATAAAAATGGAGTCTATGAAAAAAAAAATCAAGTTTAGGAATTAATTGATCTTCCTCCATGCCGAAAGACTATTGGGAATAAGTGGATTCTCAAAATTAAGAAGAAAGCAGATAGATCGATTAATCGATACAAAGCTCATCTAGTTGCAAAAGAATATACTCAACTAGAGGGTTGAGTATTAATTTTGAAGAGATATTTTTTTTGTTGTAAAATTTATGTTAAGTCGTGTCATTTTAGTTATAATAGCATATTTTAACTTGGAATTACAACATATGGATGTAAAAATAACTTTTCTTAATGATAAGTTTGACGAGAAAATTTATATGACACAACCAGAAGGTCATATTGCTAAAGGCAAAAAGAATAAAGTATATAGATTTAAAAAGTCTATATATGACCTAAAGCAAACGTCAAGACAATTGAACATAAAATTTAATGAAGTTATTTTATCTTATGGTTTCGAAATGATCAATGAGGATCATTCTATTTACATAAGAAAGGAAAAAGAAAAGTTTGTCATCTTATGATTTTGTAATAGATCATTCTGTTTATATTATGTTTACATAATAGCTAAAAGTGACATAAAGTTTGTAATAGAAGTCAAATTATGATTTTTATCCAAATTTGACATAACAGATATGAGAGAAGCTGAGTACATCTTAGAAGTAAAGATCATAAGAGATCGATCAAAAAGACTTTTGAGTTTTGCCTTAAGAGACTTATATCACTGAGATGTTACAACACCTCAATATGTCAGATTGCAATATTGAAGAAACACCTGTAGCGAAAGATATTGTTCTGAGCAAAAGTATGTGTCCCAAACCTCTTGAAGAAGTAGTCGAGATGAAGAAAAAAAATCTTATGTCAGTACCATTGATAGTTTAATGTACACTATGTTGTATACACGTCCTGATATCAGCTATGTTGTTGACTTAGTTAACCGTTTCTAGTCAAACCAGGATTGAAACACTAAAAAGTAGTTAAGAAGATATTCAAATATTTTAAAGGGACAATAAATTATTGTCTCTATTTCCAAGGATCTAATATGAGTCTGAAGGAACACATAGATATAGATTAGGCAAGGGACTTTGATGATAGAAAATTCATATTTGACTATACCTTCTTGCCGAATGGTAGCATCATCTCATGGAACAACAAGAAATAGACTTGTGTAGTGTTGTCGACAATGAAAGCTGAGTATGTGGCTTGTTCAGTGACCGTGCAAGAAGTTATCTGGTTAAGAAGGTTACTGAATCATCTGAATATTGCAAAGGACATTGGGAGTCTTATTACAGTGTACTGTGACAATCAAGTTGTTATACTTCTTTCTAAAGATCCCAAATATCACAGCAAGGGCAAGCACATAGAGATTAAGTATAATTTTCTAAGGGATATCATTGACAAGAAAAAAATAATTTTTGAGTATATCCCTACACGTGCTATGCTTGTAGATCCTTTTACTAAGCTATTGACTAAAGAGTCATTTTAAGGACATGTGAAGTTTTTAGGACTTCATACAATGTAATATATTGTAAAGACAATCAAATATGTAAAATGTCATGATCTATTTAGTGTATATATTTTTGTTACATTCGGATAAAGTCTCGATGAGCATGTTGGCGGGTTGAGATTGGTTTACTCACTTGGACAATCATCTCTATTTGTTAAGTATAAATAGATGTAAGATCATTACTTTTGGGACATCTTATGAATCTGTGAATAGAGACATATCTGTAAGTTGAGGTCGCTTTGATGGTTGTATAAAGATGAGATCATTTATGAATTGATAATGATCAGAGTAAATGTACCCACCATCTACTGAACCTGTTGGAGGTCATATTAGAATTCATGAGTTAAATTCAGGATTAAACATTGAGAATATCTAGATCCAAATCTGTACGATATTAAATTTGAAAAATATATGCACTCTTTATTTGTAAAGAGAAAAATATTATAGCATATGATTCATACCACATGTGTTATAGTGATAATAAGGATAGTAGGAGAATGAATCCTTACTTTTCTACTATATGAAACCCTTGAGATTACAAGATAATCTTAGTTTTATCCTAAGTGACTATTTAGTTGTCTACTTGAAGTTTTAATCAAGGTATGTTACTTTAGTATTATCCTATTGACTATGAATGATTCGGTCTATGAAACATAACTAAGAAAATGACTAATTAAAATAAATACATTTTAGCTAAAAAGGAAGATTAAAATAGATTTACATCTATGACATTTATTCAATTATATTTTTTTAAGTACATAAAGTGTAATTGTATTGATTGGAGATATTAAATATGCTCTCGACATAATAGTTATTACGAGGGATTAGAGATGTTCGTATTGATGTAAATAATTTAATCTGGGATAAATATAAAATAAAGAAGTCTCCAGATTTGTCTTGAAGAACGACTATGTAAGGTGTAACAATTTTCTTAGTATTAATAGCTCAGTATATTTATTGTCGCATGAATTATTTTTTCTCATCTATGAATTGAATGTTCTAATATGATCTTTGTGACTTGACTTGAATGAGTTAAAGATGTTGATAGTGGGAGATATGAGCAGTTACTAAAATTGTTCATCCCACTATTTTTCCTTTTATTAAATGGTGCGTCCAAGTAAAAAGAGGCAACTGAATGAGAGAGAATTCTCTGATTCTTGATAAGTGAAGAACATCTGAGTAAAGAAAGGATTTAGTTCGTAAATTAAAGAAGAATTATTTGATCTTGTAATCGCTCTTTTGATGACAAATACAAGTACCAAGATCTACAAAGGATCTATAAATGTTTACAATTCTTAATTATTCATGCATTTGTACAATAAAATTCACCGGCGGGAATAAGTAATTCCAGAGATCACTTACCTGTTCATTACGATTTCTTGACCACATTGTTCTTGTCGTACACAAATCTTTGGGTGCTCCATTAAATGAATTTTTCTTGAACCTCGAGAAAAGTTTGCTACGGATTGGCCATATAGTGGATAGGTTAATAGGATGAAAGATAGAGGAGAATGATTAGAAGTGATGGGAGAGGAGAGTTTTATAGTGAGAATACGCAGCCAAAACAAGAAGATCAAGAAGACAAGACTTGTTCAAAAAAAATTTGAAAAATTCAGTATTATTTGAACCAGTCTTATACCATTTGTGTTCAATTTGATACTAAATGTACAAATAAAAAACTGCTTCAACTTAAACAAAAGTCAACAATTATAAATATTTTTCGGTGTGTGTCGGCGAGGAATTATCCATGAAAGCTGCCGCCTAAAGTCTTGGAAAGAATACCTCAAGAACAGTGCTCCTGCTCTTCTCATCTCCCGCCGCTTGAAAGTAGTGAATAAATTCATCGGCGGGAATAAGTAATTCCATAGATCACTCATTTATTCATTACGATTTCTTAACCACATCGTTTCGTCATACACAAATCTTCTGGGTGCGACATTGAATGAATTTCTCATGAACACTACAACCTCAAGAAAAGTTTATCGTGGATTAGCCATATAAAGGATAGGTTAACAAGATGAAGGATAAAGGATTTCCTTTTTTCTTAATTAATTTGATTCAATCCGTTGAATTGAGAGGTGACATATAACAAGTTATATCTTTCTCTACAAAAACAAAAAAAAAATTGGAAACTTTGAACCTGTACCATCCCACCTTATCAGAAATAAATAAGAAGGATGGAGTTATTTCATTAGAGTTAGAATAAAAGATTCTTTCGGAGAGGGGGGGTTTTTATTGCGAGAATACGAGGCCAAAACAAGAAGTTCAAGAAGAAAAAGGTTGTTGAACAAAAAAAGAAGCTCTCTACATTTTGTTGATTCAGTACATTTAGTATCAAATTGAACACAAATGGTACTAGCGTTAGTTCAATTCGATATACCAAATTTTAAGTACGATATCGATATATATTTTTTTATATCAAAATTTTCAATATGATATAAGATTTTATATGAAAATTTTGATAAGAAATTTAGGCTATTGAATTGCAAATCAAAGTTTGGGAAAGAAGAGATAAATTACAATTTTTTTTCTTAAAATTTCAAATTGGTATTTTGAAAGGAAGGTAAGTAAAAAAAAATGAATATTTTGATAATTTTACTATCTTTTGACTCTAAACTTCAAATTTTAACAATTAATATATGACTTTATTTATTTAAGTATAAAAAAATTAAAAAAGCATCTCTTATTATTATTTTTGTTAAAAATACCCTAAATTTTAAAATAATTAACATATAACTTGTAGATGTTATGTTATTTTCCATTTAAAAAATACTTTTATATATTTTCATAAAAAAAAGGACCCACGATATTTTGAGTAAGGCTTAGAGCACCTACGTTAAATTCTCTATTATATTTTTAAAATTTAGGATAAATTACTTATTTTATTAAATTTAAACAATTATTTTTCACTACCCATCATATTAACTATCCTAAAAAAAAATTATTTTTCATCACATTAATTTCTCTATTTTTTTTTATTGTTTTCTTCTTTCTTTTATTTTTTATTATTATATTTGTAATAGTAAAGAGTTTAGGAAGGAGAGAGATTGAAAAAAAAATATTATTTAATATTTAGGGATTGAATTTTATTTTCTAAATTTAGAAAAATACTGTTAATAAAATCTAAATTAGGAAATAAATAAGGTAGTTGATTTAAGAATTTTTTTATATAAAATATAAAATTTAAGGTAAAATTTTTATTTAGGGAATACGGAGCTATTCCAACTTATAATTAATTTTCAAATATTATTTTATATTAATTATAATACTTTCCCAAACTCAAAATCAATAATGATTTCCACTACAATTAATTTGTTTTGACTAAATAATTCTAGAGTTTCTTTCCCCTTCATTTTTTTCTTTTCCTTAAGTTAATTAGTCCACACATAAAGTCACCCAATGCATGTTTTTATACCTACATAATGATTAAGAAAAGTACCATTTGTGTTCAATTCGATACTAAATTTACTGAATCTACAAAATGACAAAAAAAAAAGAGAAAAACTACTGCTTCACTTGACAGCGTAGGAGTAAAACAAATAACACATGCTGCTTTGCAGGTTCCTTCTCAGGGTAAGACACACCACGATTCAAAATAAGTTAGGAATTTACAACAATCGAAGATCTGTAAAACAACTCTCTTGCCTAGGAAAAGAGTGGTGAAATCTACTAGTTGCCCATCAAGTGCTCGAGCTCTTCGGACTGAAGAGGTGCAACTAGGGTTCCATTGGACACATTGTGTGGTGGTCGGTGAGAAACTTTTGTGAGGCCGGATCGATCATCTTAGATCCGACATTACCCGACTTAATTAAATTTTTTTTTGTGTAAGCCAACGGCGGGTTGCTGTGTCATCCTTCTGGTATGACTTGAAAACAACATCGCTTGTCTCATCTCCGTCGTGTAAAAATCCAGTATAAATTCACTAGAGGAAAAAGGCAAGTGAAGAGATTCCTTACTTGTTCATTATGCTCTCTTAACCACTGAGTCTCGGTGAAAACTAAGGCCAACGAAGGAATCTAAGTGAGGCCAATGGAGAAATTTAAGTCGGCATCAGATAATCCTAATTGTCAAAATCCATTCATACATATTATTTATTATCTAATTCTATTTTATAAGTTTATTATTATTAGTACTATGCTAACTTTATTTTAAGAAAAAAACAAAGGTCTGAGTCGACCGATCCAAGCAGACAGACACATATAAGATCAAGATTCAACAAAGAAGGAAACCGACATTCAGTCAACTGATCAGGGGATCAGTCGACCGAATCACATTTGGAAAGTGGATACGGATATGATCGGATCAAGCAGTTAAGGAAACCCTTGGGGTCCAGTCGATTGGATGTGGTTCAGTCGACTGAAAAATCTGAATTTTGTAGGATCGATCAGATTGAATCAGAGCAAGTAAGGAAAAAAACAGGACTAATCGCCTGATAAAAGTTAACTGATAGGATTCAATTAACTGAACGGTTTCCAATTGGCTAATCGAGGCCTATAAAAAAAGCCTCGGGATCCGAGACTCTGTACTACAATTAATTTACTCCTCGACTCATTCTTCTCCTGCTGCTTAGGTCATGCAAGTTTCGCTACTACGACGTCGAGAGGCTCTCCAACAACCAATGCTTAATCCTCTACTAGTGGTTGTCAATATAATTCTTTTAATACTTGCATTCATTTAAGAAGACAGTAGTATTGTTACTATCCTCCTCTTTTCTTGTACGAGTTTGCTTTTTTTTCAAAAGGTTTCGAAGAGAAAAAACTTTAGTGATTGCCCATTCGAAAGTGATCAGGGATTGCAGACCTTGAAGTAGTAGTCACTTGACCACAAACCAAGTAAAAAATAATTGGTGTTTCTATGTGATTGTTTTTCTTTATTCCGTTACTACTTTGATTTGATTTACGAAAAAAAGAAGTCTTAAAGGTGCGAGATTTATCCTCCTCTCTCATCTCTCATCTCTTTCAATCCAACAATTGGTATCAGAGCAAGACTATTCTGAATTAGTTTAATCACCTTTTCGAGTTTTTCAAAAACTTTATTTATTTATTTTTAAACAATTTTTTAAAAAACTTTTTAGTGTTGTAATTCTTTTTCCTATTGCACTACTTATCCCAAGATAAAATCTTGGAAGTTTTTATGAGTTTTTTTTTGTAAGAATGTTGATGTCTCATAAAAAAGAATATAAGCACAGTTCGTCCACCACTCTTCAATAGAGAAGATTTCAGCTACTGGAAATAGTAGATGGAATGTTTTTCGAAATTTGACATAGTGATGTAGTTTAGCATCAAGAAAGAGTACACAACACCGGTGAACGAACTTGGAGAACAACTAGATCAGGAAAATTAAAATCCAAAAATGAAGAAGAAAACCCAAATCGATTACAAAGCAATGAACACACTACAATGTGGGCTTACAAAGGAAGAATTCAACCGGGTTGGACCCTACGGGAACTCCAAAGAATTATGGGACAAATTAGTCGAGCTTCACGGAAGAACTTAGACGAACATTCACTAATCGAGAGTTCATTCCCTTAGGATCTAGATACCTTGACATGTCATTCTACAACACTTACTGTCATAATGTTGTAAAAATACAATGCCATGTCTAAAATTGTCACTTGCATGCTTATGTGAGCTTTGATCTATGTGCCAAATTTTATCACAATGTAGCTCAAATAGATGAGTTCAACTGCAAAATTAGGTTGGCACGTGGTGATTTCTTCTTTTCACTTAGACATACTTAGGGATTATCATGGTACTCGAATTATACATGATCAATTCCATGCCTTCCTTATCTAAGCCTTATACTCATTTGACTCTCAATTTTATATATGCTAACTTCTTTAGGATCCTAAATCCAAAATAATAAATTCAGTAAACTTAAGTCTATATGATAATACCTTTTACAAAGTCATTGTAGGTTGCACCCTTCCTCTTGCCACAAGGGATCAAGTTGTCATTAGATCACATCATCTATTTCTTATGTATGCACTTAAGCATCATCTTAACATTGATATTGGTCTTTGGGTCTTCAAAATCATTATTCATTATTTTAGATGGAGTTCATACGAAATAGTCCACATGACAAACACTACAGCTAATGATAATGTTAAGCCCCTATTCCCTCACTATGATAAAATAGGCATTAGACAGTTATCCTTGACTGGGATAAAAATTAATGATCAAATCTTAATTTTTAAGAAGCAATACAAAAGAGGTCCACACCCCCGAAGAGCCTGAGGAGCCTAAGACAATAAGAGTACAAATATCAACCGGAAAAGAGAGTTCACCGTATCTAGTACTGTTCTCACCACATTATAGTCATGCATCACCTTTCGAGTCAAATGCTTGCATTCAGGGAGACTCTTGCAGTGCTTCATCTATGGTCATACCTTTAATCTATCGACAAGCTGCATCGAGTCAAATAAAGTGTTTATTAAATATATATATATAATAACCGTTCTATTTGAATTTGAGAAGATTAGAGATTATACCTATCTTCCATGAAGCTATACTGGCAAAATATCCCAACACTATGTAACGACAATCAATGATTTATTGAGGTTGTTTTGCTTTCATCTGTATGATGATCCCCGAAAATTGAACAACTCCTATATCCCAACAGTTGGATCATCTTGATCTAAACACTTTGAGTGCTAAGGATTTTCCAAAAGATTGAAAACTCTTTCATAATAAGGATAAAAGCGTACGCCAACTAGAATCGTCGAACAAATGTCAGTCGGAATCGCCAGACGAACGCTACCGCACATACTATATTGACATATATCGAATATATCGATATTAACGGTATACTAAAAATTCGATATAATACCATACTAAAATTTTCGGTATAAATTGGGTATGAGATTTGATATTTTTAGTATATACCAAAATAACAAAATACATATATTTTTTCTTTAATAATTTCGGTATACTAAAAATATGGAACAATTTTGAAAATACAATACGCTCTTGGCTTGAACCTTTGACATAAACCCTAAATCCACAAAATCTAACCAACTAAGCTATTCCAACTTTGAATGTTAAATACTATATTTGAACTTAAATATTTTAAATGGATTTTACGAGAAGACAAAATGAAAATAAAATTGGAATATTTTAAGTTTCGGTATATACTAAAATAATAAAATACCAAATAATTTTTGTCTGGACACATATTTATTTTTTTTATAATTTTGATATACTAAAAATATTAATTAATTTTAATACGAACGATATAAAATTTAACTACACTGAAAATTCAGTATAATATCAATATTTATTTTTCAAATACCGAAAGTTATCCTTGACTGGGATATAAAAATTAATTGTTAGACATTAATTTTTAAGGAGAGTTGAGGTCATGCCCTGAAGAGCCCAAGAAGCCTAAGCCATTAGAAGTGCAAATACCAATTTGAAAAGAGATTTCACTATATCTAACACTGCTCTCATCACCTTCATAGTTATGCATCACCTATCTGGCTCGCACTAAGGGAGACTCTGATTGTGCTTCATCTATATCCTATTTTTAATCCATCGACAAGCTACATTGAGTCAACTAAAGTATTTATTATATATATATATATATATATATATATATATCTAATAATCATTCTATTTGAATTTGAGCAGATTGAATATTATACTGACAAAATATCCAAATACTATGTAATGACAATCAGTGATTCATTGAGGTTGTTCTATTTTTATCTGAATAACTTCTGTCTCAACAATTAGATCATCCAACCTAAATTATAAAAACTCTATAATTAACATGAATATAATTATATCAATATTCAAATAATAAAATATCTAAATCATATTATAAATTCAAATATTTAATTATTCTACGTATAAATTTAATCACATAAATTAGCATATAATTGATACTATTTAACAAATTATACATGAAGATAATCAACCAGTGATGAAATGACGGAGATGAGCAAACGATGATGGACAGATGGAGAGAACAGAAAATACAGCATACTATAAAATACAAATAAATCGAAATTAAACATCTATTTTCACAAATAAATAGCAGAATAATTATACGGATACGGCCGACCGGCAGCTTGCTGCCCGCGAGCAGACGGTCGGCCGGCGACCAAACGGCAGACGGTCGCCCGCGAGCAGGCCGGCCGCCGCCGCCCGCGAGCTTGACGTCGCTCGGCCGACGCCGCCCTGCCAACGCCGCTTTACCGACGCCGCCCTGCCAACGCCGCGTCGCCCACCCGACGC
>JBBUKS010009282.1:0-12398 GCA_038050645.1 Hedychium gardnerianum | reverse complement strand
ATAGGTATATGAGGCTCTTTAAACTTCCCAATCATCATATCATTCACAAACCATCTACATAATCTGAACATATGAAATGACTCTATTCAACCATAATTAGAATCAAAACCTTAAACATTTAACAACCAATACAATCCATCTATAATCAATCACAATTCTTAAATCTAATAATATCAACATCTTATACAAACCACAACTATCCCTTACATTCTGGGATGAATCTGTCGGGTCTTTAACTTGCCGAAAATCTCACCGGAATCGTAGCCTATCAACTCTTGAAACTGAACAGAAAAGAACCATCATAAATCTAAGCTAACACACTCCAAATAATCACTAAACCACTCCTTACCTCCTCTAGTGGTGGCTGGCTAGAACCGAAACGAAATGGCCGGAGCAGGGGTGAAGTTGGTCGGAGCAATACAGTGAAGGTGGCTAGCTGATTGACTGGATTAGCTGTGGTAGAGGATGATCGAAATTCGTAGAGACTGGATCGACCATGTGATAGCTAGGGCTTGGTAATGAAGAGGGAAAACCTCTCCGTGACCAACGACAAATCTGTGACAATCGATTTGAGGCCGGAGATCGAAAGGTAGAGAACCGACGGTCGGAGATCAAGAGAGAGGAAGGAGAGAGGGCGGCGCAACTCTACTAGTTCGGAGGAGGAGGAGCTCGGTCGTCGACGGCTGTGGTCAGAGAAATTCTGAAAAGGGCCAACAGTTGAGGCGAGCAATGGCGATGAGGCGGCAGGGAGCCGAACTCGATCGGGGCATGGAAAAACTCGATCGGCGTCGGGAAATCAGGCGGTGCGGCGGCTGAAGGCTCGAGGAGAAGCTTGCGGGGGAAGAAGGAAATCGCGAGGAACATTAATCGGGAGCGATCGATCGACGGCGGTGAAGCTCGCGAGGAAGAAGATCGGCGGCGAAATCGGGAGAGGAGCTTGAGAGGAGGGGCAGTGCGACGATGATCGGGTGAGGAGGCTGTCGAGTGCCTTCGGGTGAGGAGTGTGTTGAGTGAAGATAGGAATCGGGAAGAGAGGAGTAAATAATTTAGGTTTTAATTATATAAACTTTAGGTTAAAATTTATATAACCGACACACCAGGTCTTCCTGCCAGAATCGCACATTCGGACTTCAGCCAATCATCTGGTCCTCCCTGACCCGACTGGACTTCCCGCCAACTGTATAGTCCTCTCTGACCCAGCTGGACTTCCTACCAGAATCGCACATCTGGACTTCTGTCTGGTGTTTGGTCCTCTAGATCCGTCAAGTTAGTCAACCCTGCACACTTAACTCAACTTGTTAAATAATAACACTCTAACTTTAACTTGTTGTCATACATCAAAACTTAGGGTTAGACTATTAGTGCAAACTGCACCAACAATCTCTCCCTTTTTGATGTAATGACAACTTGGGTTAAAGTTAGAAAAACCAAAAGCCCTTTCTTGCTAAGTAAAATAATAAAGCATAAAACACCAAAGTTTTAGTTTTAGTTTATTTTGTATTAAAGGGTTTTAGTTTGAGGGGAGATTGTTGGGGTTGTAAGGTTGCAAGGTTGTAAGGTTGCAAACAAAGTCCCACATTAAAAACACATGGGAAAGATCATAGGCTTATAAAGGAAAGATATCTCCATTGGTAAGAGACCTTTTGGTTAAAGCACAAAAACAAAACCATGAAGGTTTAGGCTCAAAGTGGATAATATCATATCATTGTGAAGATATCTAAATTCCTTCGGTCCTAACAGAACGTATCCGAGTTGGAAGGTTAGGTAGAATTTGTTGATCATCATGCCCAAGAAGCTGAAGAGGCTAGAGCACAATCCCTTAATAACGGATGTTACATATGCACCATCACCTTCTAACCATCATTCAGTAGCTCCAATCCGGATATAACAGATGTCTTACTAACTAATAAATCTACCTAAGGAGATCCTTGTGGCTTGTAATCCTCTAGTAGAGGTCGGCGAAGGTAAAATGAGGAATGTTGATTAAAATTATCTTCGACCGTCGAACGCAAGATTTAGATTCCTCTTTACTCCCTCATCTCCCATGTTCTATTTATGATAGACACGTGTACCTATGTCTTTTCTCGAGCGATTATAATCGTAGCCATCAAATCTTTTTGGAAAGAGCGGGTAGGATCTCGATCATTTATGTTTTTTCACTGAGCTGACTTACCTAGCTATAAAAGGCATCTCAGTCGGCCAAAAACATCATTCTTCATTCTTCGGTTGAGATTACCATAGCGTCATAACCCCTTGGGTTCCAAGATTTTCCTCCGACCTATGTAAGTCGCTCTATCTTTTCTTTCCTTTCATGTCCTAAGTTCTGTCCAGGTAAATAGGTAGGGAAAGAATTCTATTTTCTCATCTTGAAATACTTTCAAGCCCTCCCGTACGAGTCTTCATTCCTTGATGTGTCTTACTCTTGAATGTCTATTAGATAAATGAATTTATCATTCTCTTCTTGATATACCTCGTCTACTTATGCTCTTTGCTTAGTTTGTTCTTGCAGAGTCTGTCATCATGTTAGTCACTTTGCGGGAGTTCGCAGCTTGTAATAAATAGATTAGCTCACTAGCGCCTCCTTCCCTTATAGGTCTTTCCCTAGGCAATTTCCTTTCTGAGCAAGCCGGTTGGTCCATCTCTAGAGAGAAGCATGATGACCTTGATTCTCCTTCTGCCGACCACTCCGCACGGTCAGAGGAACCTTTGGTGAGGCTGAAGAAAATTGAGTATAGGGAATCTATCGCACTTGAGGCACTATTCATCCCTAAAATGGCGACTGTAATCCCTAACTGCCGATCGGGGGATGACAATTGTGGGTTCAGCAGAGAAGCTGCGTGTCATTTCTCCAGCGACATATCCTTCCATTATTGAAGGACTTCGTATCATCTTGCCAAAAGAAGGTTTTGCCTCGATTGACTGACATCAGCTCATCCTTTCCGAAGTGAGTCCATTATCAATGGAGGGACCTTGTATCTTCCCACCAGGGGTGAATCCTTCAGCTTCTACGGGCCCCCGTATCATCCCGCTCGAGGTGGGCCCATCAACCATAGCGGAACCTCATATCATCTCGCCAAAGATGCATCTCCCAGATGCAAGGTTAAGTTCTAAGTCTACGAACCTTGATAAACCAACTACTCCCCCATGATTCTTCTGCACGAAGAAATTGGCTCACTCAAGCTATCCCGTCTACAAGGGATGAGCTGGGATGATCTCCGAGAGTATCTTATGCTCGTACTCTAGGAGGCGGAAGGTCATCTTCAGGAGGGAGATCCTGCCCGAGCAATCAACTATGAACAGTTAAGGAGTCAAGTAGTCAGCTTAGAGGAGCAATTGAAAGTCGCCACCATTCAAGTGACCCAGGAGACCCTCCATGGAGATAAGCTTCGATGAGAGCAAGATCAGCTTGCTTAGGATATGAAGGTCCTTAATACAGATTGGAGAGCAGCCCGAGTCGAAACATCACTTATAGCAACCTGGATGAAGGCATCCTAGGATCGAGCCCGTCGAGAGGAATTGGCTAAGGATGAAGCCTTGAGGCATTTGGTTGACTCTCTTCGCCGTGAGACTGAGTTGAAGAAGATTATTGAAAATTTGAGGGCTACTCGGGCTCAGGAACTAGCTCACCCACCTGAACGGAAGAAGGGCCAAACTAAAAAGCAGGGGGCCTAACTTCCAACCGATTCCTCCCGCTCTGATCTAAAGTTATATTGTTGACTTAAGGGACCAAGAGTTGATAATATGGAATCCTTGCCTTATGGGTTACTTTCTATATGGTTGTAAGGTCCTTTATTTTTCCTAATGATCTTCCTGTATCATCCTTCTTGGGAAATTGGTATTTCTTTTCGATTACTATCTGGTAAAGGTATGCTTTTTGGTTATATAAGAATAAGTGACTAAATACTAAAGGAGTTAAATACCAGAAGTGTTACATCAGGTCAAATCTTTTCGTGATTACAATATTCCTAAATATCGTCCACTTAGATTAAGCAAAACTACCTGGGCCGATCCTGAGGGGGTGTTTTTGCTTAGATCCAACCTATGCCTCTTCCATAGGTAGAACTTGTGAGCCCCATGAGGCTGGGCTCTTTGCCTTCTTCTAATCAGTTGAGCCCCATGAGGTTGGGCTCTATGCTTTCTTCTAATCAGCTCGGATCATCTCCATGTAACATTTTCGAGCTGCTTGCTGATCCCCCCCCCCTCGACTTCACCCACTTCATTCCCTATCGAGAACTTAATATTCTGATAAGGGGAGGCTACTACTTGGAGGGAACTGAGTGTCAGTCAGCCGAATATAATATTATAGGCAGAAATGACATCCACCACAATGAAAGTAGTCAGGATGGTCCATCAATGAGGTTCTTATTGGGGTTGCAAGGTTGCAAAGAAAGTCTCACATTAAAAATACATGAAAAAGATCATGAGCTTATAAGGGAAAGATATATCCATTGATATGAGATATTTTGGGTAAAGCCTAAAAATAAAATCATGAGGGATTAGGTCTAAAGTGAATAATATCATACCATTGTAGAAATATCTAAATTCCTTAAAGTCCTAACAATTAGTATCAGAGCCCGAACTGCTAGAGGTAAAGCCTAAAAATAAAATCATGAGGACTTAGGTCTAAAGTGGACAATATCATACCATTGTAGATATATCTAAATTTTTTAAAGTCCTAACAATTGGTATCAGAGCCCGAACTGCTAGAAGGTCTAACCATCGACTGTGCATAAAAGTTATGGTCTAATCGAGCCATGTGAGTAGAATATTGACCTCAAACAAAGGAAGTGGAGGCTCCTATATCCGGATCAAGAGGTCCAAACACCAAGCAGAGAAGCCTTAGCTGTGGCTAGGCAAGGAAGACCTAATAAGTCAGTTGAACTGAGGGGTAAGAAAGTCCTAGTAGGTCAAATAGACCGAGGGGCAGGAAGACCTAGTAGGTCAGTTAGACCGAGGGGCAGGAAGACCTAGTGGGTCGAAGATCAGACATCAAACGGATAGGTTTTTCGCTTGAGGGGGGCCCCGTGGTCCTTCGTTTGAGGGGGGATTGTTAGGGTTATAAAGTTGCAAACAAAGTTTCACATTGAAAACGCGTGAAAATGATCATAGGCTTATAAGGAAAATATATCTTCATTAGTATGAGACCTTTTGGGTAAAGTTCAAAAATAAAATCATGAGGGCTTAAGCCCAAACTGGACAATATCATACTATTGTGGAGATATCTAAATTTCTTCAATCCTAATAATTGGTATCAGAGTCATAGTCTAGACCGGTGTAATGTGGGGTGACCTTGAACAAAGTTGAGGGGAGACCCAGAGCAGGTCAAGAGTGATCGGATATTTGAGAGGAGGCCCGGAACAAGTCAAGAATGATCGGATGCTTGCGGGAAGGTCTGGAGCAGGTCAAGAGTGACCAAATGCTTAAAAAAGGCCTAGACCATAAGAGTAATGGTGGTCATTCATTTGAAGGGAGGATTATTGGGAATACAATCAAAGTTTCACATTGAAAATACATGAAAAAGATCATGGGAGATGAAAGATATCTCCATTGGAATGAGGCCTTTTGGGTAGAGCCTAAAAATAAATCCATGAGGGCTTGGGCCCAAAGTGGATAATATCATATCATTATGGAGATATCTGAATTATTTTGGTCTTAAGCCCAGACTGCCAGAAGGTTTAACCACCGACTGTGCACAAGAACTACGTAGAATTGAGTCATGTGAGTAGAATATTGACCTCGAATAAAGGAAGTGGGGCTCCAGTGTCCGAATCAAGAGGGTCAGACACCAAGCAGAGAAGCCCTAGTTGCGGCTAGGCAAGAAAGACCTAATAAGTCAGTTGGACTAAGAGGCAAGAAATTCCTAATAGATCGGGTGGACCAAGGGGCAGAAAGACCTAGTAGGTCGTTTTAACCAAGGGGTAGGAAGATCTGGTGAGTCGAAGATCAGACGTCAAACGGATAGGCTTTCCATTTAAGGGGAGTCCTGTGGTCTTTCATTTGAGGGAGGATTATTAGGATTGCAAGGTTGCAAACAAAGTCCCATATTGAAAATATATGGAAAAGATCATAGGCTTATAAGAGAAAGATATCTCCATTGATATGAGGCCTTTTGGGTAAATCCTAAAAATAAAACCATGAGGGCTTAAGCCCAAAGTAGTCAATATCATACAATTATGGAGATATCTAAATTCCTTCTATCCTAACAGTTCTCTCCCCAAAGAGAGTGACAATTTGATTTGGCCAAGAGGCTGAACTGTGTGTGCCGAGAATTTGAACAGCGAAGTATTAATGTTCTGCAAATCTTTCAAATTATCCCCATGCACTCTAAAGCCGCCCGAAATAAGATGTTGACCGAGCTGCTAGCATCGATAAAGACCTGAACCACCTCAAAATTAACAATTGTGTCTCGGATCACTAAGTTATCATTGTGGGGGATCAAAATACCCTCCAAATCCTCTGGTCCAAAACCCAACATAGGTCACGTCTTTATATTTGGTTCGCCGATGGACAAGCACTCCTCCCGACTATGTCTTTTTCAGGTGCGATTAGAACACCATTCGTGGCCCTCGAAAGATCATGTTGATGATTCCCCAAACTAGTTGATTATCTGGAGTAAGAGCTTTAGGTTGCGGTCTGAGTACTGTTGATTTTGCCGTGGAAGAGGTGGTCCCGGGGCACCCAGGCGACCTTGTCTAGGGAGGTACCATGGAGAAGGTCGAGGTTGATATGACACAAGAGTCGTGAGCAAGGACCTTACTTGGGGGCTAAGCCCCATGACACATTATAGCTCACTATTTAGATCACGACAGTTGTCGGTCGTGTGTCCATATTCATGATGCAAGACACAATAAGCATCAGTTTGAGGCCATCGCAGACCTCATTCATAGACAAACGGTATTCT
Organism: Hedychium gardnerianum; assembly: GCA_038050645.1. Lineage (NCBI taxonomy): Eukaryota > Viridiplantae > Streptophyta > Magnoliopsida > Zingiberales > Zingiberaceae > Hedychium > Hedychium gardnerianum. The sequence goes on along the minus strand of JBBUKS010009282.1, from coordinate 5,497 downwards.
CGAGAGCTAATGCTCTTCGCAGATCTGCATCACTCTTCCTTAGGTATCTGCAAGGGGCGAGATAAGGTGGGAAACACAGCTGAAAAGGTCGTAGAAGGAGTTGAGGTTTTGGACGATGTTCAGGAACTTCAGGCGGTCGAGTCCCTCTCAATGCTTGTTGGATTTCTAGGCCTTCTCCATGTTGATATATTTCTCGACCCAAGCGAGAAGTTCATCATAGTTGCACGGAGATTTTTTTCAATAGGGAGCGAAAGAAATCTCCCTCCCTAAATCCTTATGAGAATGGGCCTGTCAAAATCTCAAGTTTAGCTGAGGGAATGTCTAGGGTGGCTTAAGTGAATCTCTATATATAATATAGCGAAGTGACATAGGAATAATATAGCGAAGTCATCGAAAAAAACTGCATGGATCCCGTCTTAAGGGTGTTGAACCATTATTGGGTGGGTTCAATAAGAGTAGTGAGAAAGACCAAACACTTGACTCTCTCATAGTACTAATGCAATAAGGTTGCATTCTCAAAACGACAGAGGTGCTCCTCTAGATCGGCGGTGTCATTGTATTTGTGAATGTGGAGAGGTCGAAAGTGTCGGAGTAACTCTTCCTTCAAAATATTCTCAACAAACGGCATTTGTCGCATAGCCATCCTCCTAGTGGGTAGCAATCCCTTCATCTCATCATTAATTGGTCGCTTATTAGAGTGGTAAACTGAAGTGGCTCCTCCTAAGCTATGAGCGGTGGGTTCAGGCACAGGCGCCTCTCCCGTCGGTGTCCATTCTGGTTCGGCTTCTCCTTCATGACGAGGAACAGGACCTTGTCTTAAAGTTGTCTTTACTATAGTGGCTACCATTCGCAAGAATTCCTCCCATGAAACTAGGCCCCTGGCTGTTTTCATCACAATTGGTTGAGGAAGCTGACATTGTTCCACCGGCTCCTCCAACTATTGTTGCGTTGTAGCTCTCCTAGTGTTCACCATCGGGATGATCTTAACATTTCTTATCGTGACTTTTTGTATCTTTTCTCATAAATCACGCCAATTTGACGGTGTCTATTTTCACCTGCTCGAGATCCTCCTTTCTCTAGGGTCGCAGTCGCAAGGGATCCTCCAAGAAGCAAAGCCTACGGATCAACAAACATCAGTCGGGGGTTGGCGTTGCCAACATTGCCTCTCCGACGATCAAGTCAGTGAAGGGATAGAAAGGAGCGTAAAGAGCTTGAAAGAGAAAGATGGATAGAAGTAGCCTTTGCGAATATTCAAAAAACCATACATTCACCTACCTTTGTGAAGGCTTATAAAGTCGCGGTAGAAAAGGATCCACGTCGGTTGTCACGCCAGCCCTGGACAAGCTGCGTGGACGACTACACAAGCGAAACGCCGCCCCTAGACCGATCACACGAATGAACCTTCGCATCGATAGAAACAATCGTTAGTCTGTACCGCCAATTTTATCTGGCTGTCATCCCGATGTCTCTTTCTCAAAGGGACCATTTGTGAGTATTGATCCTGCATCAGAGATGGCTAGATGTAAACATCTAAAAGAGCCAGCCTAGCTAGGCTCCTCTATAACGGCCCCGGACATGGATGTTCAATCCAAATATGACCGAGCTCCCATGGTTGAAAAAGGGTATTGGTCGAGTATCGGATCCTGAGAGGTCGGTGGCTGACTGGGTTTACCCGACCAACATCACTTTTAATATATAAATACTATAGTGCCTGATTTGAATAATCCTAAAAGTTATGCGTACCTTTTGATAAATTGTCATCATAAACTACTGAAAAAAGTCATTAAATCTAACAAAATTTAAAGAAGTTAGCTAAAGGTGACCTAATTAATCTTAACCAGAGCACTTTTCCCAGAAAATATCTTCCGTTGACTTTTAAGAAGTCAAGATCAATAATCTAATAATTAGAATAATGATTAAGCACATTAATTAGTGATTTGGTGATCACATCTACAACAACATCCCTTTAATTAAAATTAAAAAGACTTTCCTTAAATCGCCTATCATATAAATTCGAAACACAACTGATATGTATTCAAAAATTGATTTCTTTTAATTAAAATTAAAAAAAAAACTTTTTCTAAATCTTCTACCGAATAAATTTGAAATACAACTTATATATACTAAAAAATTGATCCCCTTTAATTTAAATTAAAAATTCTTTTCTTAGATTATCTATCGAATGAATTCAAAACACAACTTATATATACTCAAAAATCGATCCCCTTTAATTAAAATTAAAAAAGTCTTTCCCTAAGTCGTCCTATCAAATAAATTTGAAGAACGACTTATATACACTAAAAAATTGATCCCCTTAATTAAAATTAAAAAGTCTTTTCCTAGATTGTCTATAGCATAAATTCGAAACACAACTTATATATACTCAGAATTTGAACCCCTTTAATTAAAATTAAAGTCTTTACCTAGGTCAACTACCGAATAATTGAAAGTACAACTTATATATATTTAGAAATCAATCCCTTCAATTAAAATTAAAAAAAACTTCCCCTAAGTCATCCTACTAGATAAATTCAAAACACGGCTTATATATACTTAGAAATCAATCCCTTTTAATTAAAATTAAAATGTATTCCCCTAGGTCGTCTTACTGAATAAATTCGAAGCAAGGCTTATAATGAACAAAAAAGAGTTTAATCGAGTTGAAAACACTAAGTTTGTTCACGATCGTCCGATTCATTTACAATCCTAATTATACTCTTGGACTTCGCTTGAGTCTTCTCACATTCATTTATCTAGTTTTAAGGCTTCAAGGGGCATAAAACACTTTTGCTAAAAGTGTTTCACATCACTAGAGGTTGACTTCCCTCTTAAGTCCTCCAATATTGATTTTTCTAGTTTTTGAGGCCTTAAAGGCGATCAATCACTTTCAACACTACCATTTTATGGCTTTTCAAAGATCAAATTCGTTTCAAATTGCACTCTTAGCCTTCCCTTGAGGTTTATCATGTTTATTATTAATTTTTCAGATTTTGAGATCCTCAAACACTTTTGCCCTAGAGGGTTCATATTCATTCTAAATTGACACCCTTGCACTTCCAACCTTTGTCTTCCATGTTCATTTTTTTTTTCTATTTGTTAGGCCTCAAAGTCCACCAAACACTTTTGATAAAAGTGTATGTTAGGCCTAGAAGGTTTGAATTAATTCTAAATTAACATGGTTGCACTTTTGCACTATCCATGTTAATGTTCAAGATTTTGAGGCCTACAAGGTCATCAAGAACTATTGGCAAAAAAGTGTTTGATGACCTTGGAGAGCTCACATTTATTAAAAATTTACACTTTTGCACTCAAGTTTTTCTCTAAATCTTTCAGTATTCATTTAAAAATAAAACATAAAAAATTGAGGCCTCTAGTTTTACCAAAAGTGTTTGTTGATCCTAAAAGACTTGGATTCATTTGACAGCACTGTTGCACTTTTTCCTACAAAATTTTTAGGCACCTAGGGTCATCACACACTTCTAGTGAAAATGTTTGATAGCCTTGGAATGCCCAAATGTGTTCCAATTTAACATTATTTTTCTCTTAAGTTCCTATTCTTCTCTTGAGTTTTTTTTTCATCTTTATTTTTCTAGTTTTTGAGTCTTCTACAACCATTAAATACTTTTGACAAAAATAATTTATGGCTCTAGAGGGCTTAAGTTTATTCTAAATTAACAACATTGAACACCTGAGGTTCCCCTAAGTCATTCCACCTTTGTCGCTCTTATGGATTCGATCTTAAAGGAGTTTCCGAAGTAGAGACCATTTTTATTTCATCTCCTTTTATTCTTTTTCTTGAGAGAATGTGTTTATTTTTATTGACATTCTAATCCAAATAAGGAAATACATTGATATCAAAAAGCAAAGATTAAAGAAATAAACCAACAAGTGTTTGTTAGGACTTGTGTGAACTAGAAAAGGGTGAATATTTTGATCGCGTTGAGTTGATTATACAGTGGAAACTTCAATAAATCGACAACACAATGCAAACAAGGTCGGTTTTACTTGGTTCACCACCATCCAAGACAACTACGTCCAAGGCCTAGTCCTAACGAATTACCACGACTGTCATTCTCCTTATCGAATATCTTCCAGAGGCGGATAAGCCTCTCACAACTTATTTCTTCCAAACAATACAACAAAAAATCAAAATACAAATACAAATGAAGGCAAAACAACTTTACTAATGAAAACTTGACTTTGAATGTTTTTTTGTTTCTTTGGAATGCTTCTTGATAGTAGGAAATATAGAAGCACTTCGTCTCTAACCCCTCAAGAACCGGCTACGAAAATCTCTTCGAAACCCATCTTTTATAGCCTTTAAATCAGGATTGATTTTCGCCTATTAGTCAACTGATGTAACCCATCAGTCGTCGATGGATCCATTATAAATTCGAACCTTGCTCTGGCATGTCATCTCAATGGCTCATGTTGGTGCAATCTTCCTCAGGTCAAGATTGACCAAGTTGACCAAGCTCAGGTTAGCTCGAGTTTGGGTTTCGATGTTTAATCAATATGTTAGTAAGAAATCAAGTAGGTTAAGGTTGACCAGATACTTGACGATGTCAAAAGTCCAATGGGAAGTTAGCAAAGGAAAATCCAAGTGGGTTAGAAAGGACTAGACACTTGGTGATCGAAAGTCCTAATTGAAGGTTTGACAAGGAAAAATCCTAACTGGAGGTTAAGCAGGTGAGAAGTTTATCGAGTGACTAGCCCTAACTGGAGGTTAGGTAAGGAAAAGTCATAACTGAAGGTTAGACAAAGGGTCCTAATGGGATGTTAGGCAAAGGGAAGTCTAAGTGGATCAAGGAGGACCAGACACTTGGCATGAGTGACAAAAGCTTGGGGAATTGATAGGGCAATCGATTCAGCCTAAGCCAATTGATTAGGGAAATTGATTAGCAAAGTTTGCGAGTGAACAGAAGGTATCAAAATCAATTGGGGCAATCGATTGGAGGCTAAGCAATCAATTGGGGCAATCAATTGGGCTATTTTCTCGAGTGAACAGAAAGCTTCTGAATCGATTAGCTCAATCAATTGGAAGCTGGCAATCAATTGGTGTGACTTACTAATTGATTGGTTAGGCAGAAAAAAAGTTGTTATGCAAGTTTGAAAAGTCGAATCTAACGTGACAATCGATTGGGAATAAGGTCAATTGATTGAGTGGCGGAAATTAACCCGAGCAATAGTGTTATAAATCGATTTTAGCTTGGAGAAGAAGGCGCCGGTTCTTGGTGATTCTGAAGCGAAGTGTTGCTATATTTTTGAGTCAACAAGAGGCATTTCCAAGCAAGAAAAGAGCAAGCAAATCAAGGTTCATAATTGTAAAGTCGTTTGTGATTTCCTTTGTAATCTTGTTTACGTTTCTTGTTGGTATTCTTTGTAAGAAGCTTGTAAGAGGTTTCTCTACCTCCGAAAAGTTTCTGAGAAGGAGAGAGTTCATAGTGGAGTTGTGATCGCTGGTGTGGACCCTTGGATTAGTCACCTCAAGGAGGTG
>JBBUKS010009262.1:0-12399 GCA_038050645.1 Hedychium gardnerianum | reverse complement strand
TATACACATGATTATACAAGATAAAATATATAGACTATCAAATCTCTCTATTTATGAATATATATATATACATATTCTCAAAGCATGATTTATCAGACTATCCAACTTACGAATAATTCAAACACTACAATTATATAATATATTTGAATTTTGAATTCTCATACAAATTGTACGAGCATTTATCTTATTTTTTATCATCACACTGTACCCGAGGTATAATTTCACTGTCATCGATCGAGTTTACAATTCCTTTGCAAATTATTCAAAAAAATTCCAACAATGTCAAAATTAAAGATTGATCCCTATTAAATTAAAGTACTCTGTCATTGTAATGAGGTTTTTTAATCGTTCAATCTAAATTTACTATATCACCTCACAGACTACATGTTTAATTCATACTCATAGAAATTATAATTCCATTCATGAGAATTTCTTGTAAAATAATTGATTTTGTAATTCTGGCCTACTTCTTGATCTGATTTAACCAAGTACGAATTGTATTTTTAATATATTTACTTTACTATGAAAGTAATACGTCGAAACAAAATTAAATGATGCATCGTGAGATTTAGTTATGTAAAAATTGAAATCGAATGTAATGACAATGATCTAAATCAAAAGTCATTGTTATTGCTTCTTATTTATCGTTGGAGGAGTTTTTGCAAGTGTAATGAAGTCTTTTGTAAAAATGGACGCAATCGAATCTTGATTTCAATAGAGATGAGTTTCAAGAAAAAAATGAGATATCAAATCACAAGATACACAAATGATTTTGACTTCTCCTTTTTATATCAAAGATCATCTCATTCATCATCAAATTTATTATCTATTAACAACTTATTAATATTAAAGAGGGTTATCATTGGATCTAAATCCAATAGCTTTAAACTTTTCTTCATGCATCATGTATTAAATTATTTAATTGAGATTTAAATTTTTAATGATAATTATTATGCATTATTAGTCGTGTATTAACTCATCAAAAATGAAGATTTAATCCTTCATACTATTTTCATTCCATTGACTAAATTAGGACAATATAAAATGACCAATGAAGTGATCTATTCTTTAATATGCTCCGTAAAGTAAACAAAAAAAAAATCAATAATTAAAAAAAATACTTTGGCATTTGTTTATTTTATATCTTTTTATGAAATATACCCTAGAGTTTTTTTTTATCATTTTACTTCTTAAAAGTACGGTCTTGCAAATACTGAAAACATAGTAAATCAACTAAAAAATGAGTCGAAGAAACGTGTTTATATTGTCTATATATATATATATGCATTTAAATTAAGCGGTGAATAAGATTATTTATGAATAAATTTTATATTTATTTAATACATATAAAATAAATTAAATAAATAAATTTAAATAATTTATTAAATTAAATAAATAAGTTTAAATATATGTGAACATGTTCATTAACAATATTCGTGAATATATTTATGAACGACATTAATAAACAATGTTCCTTATTAAAATTCTTATCAATATATTAAATAAATAAATTAAAATAAATAAATAAATTTATATTATCAAATTTAATAACCAAATAATCAACTAAATAATTTTAAATATAAAAAATTCAAACAATCATAAAAACTTGAATTAAAAATTCAATAACATCTAAACGAATTAAACTCATGAAAAAAAATCAAATTTTAATCATAATTTTAATGACTTAATTTATTTTATTTTATTAAATAAATTTAAATATCATAAAATTGGATTCAATTTGATTTATTTACCATCCTAGCTATGCCTTCAACTAATCTAGACCACTGCTATATAATTGCAGTAAAGAGACACTGGATCAATATATCCAAATAAATGAATTTAATTTCGACATGCTCTTAATTAATTACCTCACCAAAACATTAATCACAAATAAATTCATGATGAGGAAGGCAGAGAGACACTGTCTGACTGAGCAACACGGACGACTGAAAAGATGGAGGGAGAATGAACGAATGAATGTGAATGAATTGAATGAGATGGTGGAGATGTTATCATTGTAGGTGGCAGGAGAACATGATTGACCCTACTCACTACCTTTTAATTCTTCTCGTTTTTCTAGGAAGTTAAATTACTCTTTAGATTCTCAGAGATGAGTTTGGGAGTGCTGTCTGAGGGTTTACTGTACAGCTAATTGGAACATTTCAGAGAAATTCATATTTATTAGAATATAAATGTTTTAATAATGTTAATTGTGAATGCCATGATTAATTGGCAACGTCAATCCTCTCGATTAATTATGATCTCACGTGTAAGCACGCATTGCATTTGAGTACTAAGCTAAATATTAATTAACTCGTGGATTTGTGTTCGATCGCCAACAGGATTAGATTTTGCGTGAATAAATAACTACGATCGCAAACACTCCGCATGCAAAACTGCTAATAGATTCGCATGAGATCTGATCTGCTAAGTACTGCTCTTTATTAATTAATAAATTATTTTTTCGTTGAAGAATAAAAGAATTATCTTCTGTGAATTATTTTGCTAGAAAATTAATTCTTGCCAATGATTAAATATTCCACATACAGAGGATGGCACGCGGAATCACTAATTGCTTCAAATGCAGATATCGAGAACAAAACTTTCTTCTATGAAAATCTACTCAAATGATCGATTGAATGATTTCAAAAAAAAAACAAAAAAACTAGCAATTAATATTGTCGTAAAAAGTGATCTTTCAAGTGGAAAAGAGTTGACTTTTCTTTTCGTTGTGAAAAAAAGTTGTCTTTTAATTTCCACAAAAGGTAGACTCTTCTTCTTGCCAGATATGTAATGTAAGTTAAGGTTTGCTTGTTTTTAATGAGAAACTGGTTATAATTAATTGTAACCATTTATATTATATTTATGATCTTTACGCTGGAAGAGTAAAACAATGTTTTTTTTCCAAAAAATAAAGAAAAAAAAAGAGGGCGGAATCAATATACAAGCATTAATATGCCAAAATAGTTTTTATAATTCCCTTCGATATATATATATATATATATATATAAATATATCTCATACAGTATCCAAGTACTGACTGACATATAGCCAAACCATGCACAGTCGATAAAAGCATAAAGAAGATAAGGACTAATTGCAACTATTGGTACCATTAACTACTGGGCGATCACTTCGCTATATAACTTCTTTTTCTCATAATTGACTTGGGTACCTTTCACCAAATTCCTGTCCTAAATTTGAGAAACACAAGAAATAGGGAAAGAGCTAGAAAGAGATAGGTGAAGGATCAAGCTGAGTGTGATTCATAAGGAGAGAGATCTATGTTTCCTACCACTTCCAGTACTGCAGTGAAGATGAACCGGCAAATAGGTTTGGTGGAAAACCCTATGATCAGCAGCTTCAATTTCCAACCTTCACTTCTTCCTTTAAGCTCTTCTCCCTACGCTGTGGTTGGAGGAAGAGGAGGAGGAGATCTTGTTCCCACACATGGAGACGACGATGGCCATCTCTTTATTAGGCCATCAAACAATATTGATTTGTGGTAAATCAGTTTTCCTTTTGTTTTATCAAACTGGATATATATCTGTCTATATAGTTCTTATTCATTTGTGATTAATAATTAACAATCAGGTCACAAGATAGAGCATCGAAGGACAACAGGCTGGGATCATCAGAAGTTGGAGCTGTGCAGATTAATCATGGTGCCATGATCAGTAGCAAGAATGGTAAGCCTAATAGTGGGTTGGGGGTCGGTTCGATGTCGATGAGAACGATGATGAAGAAGAAGGTCAAGGGGGCGAGGAGGAAGATGAGGGAGCCGAGGTTTTGCTTCAAGACGATGAGCGAGGTAGATGTGTTAGATGATGGCTACAAGTGGAGGAAATATGGCCAGAAGGTTGTCAAGAACACACAACATCCAAGGTAATTAATTAAATTTAATTATATTGTTCGTATAATTGCTTAATTATTTGATGCTCAAAATCTCATGTTTTTCTCTTAATTATATGCATGCCAAGTTCAAGTTATGTGTTGAATCGCAGATATATGTATGTGAAAAGAAAAAGAAAAAAAAACTATAGGTTTCTAGAAGAGTATTGTAGCGAATATTGAACTATAACTAGACAAAAAAGAGTAGCCAAGAGATGCCCTCTAAAAATTTGAGAAAGAAAATGGAAAAGAGGAGATAGTAAAGACATGAGTTTAGTCAAAGGCACATCCTGATAATAAGACAACCATGTAACAATATTGTGTCAAATACATATTTGTATATATATATAGTAAATAATTATTAGCAATATATACTGTAAAAACAAAAACTAGTTATACACTTGACCATGACATTTGTAAATAATTAAGTAAATGCAGATTATATTAACTTATCTTCCTGTATATATATATATTAGAAAATGATGAGTGAACATCAGAGTTCCCTCAGATAGATAACTAACTTCCTATCTAACTTTAAGTTATATTTCTATTAATTACTTTTCACGAACCAAATTAAGCTTCACATTCATATTTACAGCCAGGGAATATAATTTTCCTGGATATGTTTTAGGATGAACTGCTGTTTTATATCCTGCCCCTTTTGTTAATTAGCATATAACATGAATGAAATTTAGTATATTACACCTTGCAAGCCATCTAATCGCAGTTTTTTTCTTGGATATAGAGAGCATATTATTAATTAATTAGGATCCAACAGGCCTAAACACATGCAGTTATTTGTAATAAACCAAGATAAATATACAGGAATATCTACTGTATAACCAGATCCAACTTCTCCAACTCATATTGTAACATTTTGATATAAAGAGCAAAAACTGAATAAAAACAAATACTTTCAATTCGTAACTTATACATGAACATTTCCTTTAGGAAATTAATTGAAGTGGCTTTAATTTCTCTCAGCATCTACATAAATTAATAGGACTTTAAAATAGAGATCGTTGTTCTTTAATCCTGATGCTTTGTAATATTTAAACTACTCTATTCATTTTTCTAAAATAATTATAAGCCACAATTTCCCTGGAAATGCGCAGTAGCAAGGTCATTAATTATATGTCTGCAATTTCCCTGGAACTATCATCTCATTTCAAGGGCGGTGCTGTAGATGAATAATTAAGCAATCACATATGACAAACAGAAAGGGAAAAGTAAATGTTAATTGGTGTGGAGAGGGCAGGGATGAAAGCAAATTGATCTATCAGGATGTTATAATGGAGTCGAGTTCAGGTTTCGGAAAGGCTTCAAGTGTTTTGATCATTGCAAGAAAAAAAAGCTGGGTGGTAGGGCCCTCTTTGGATTGGGCAAGATCATGAGAAATGATGAGGATTGGAGACCCACAGTCAGATCTAGAGTGAAGCACCATCATTTAATTACCTCTCTATTTTCATCTACATGCAAGGAAAAAGGCTAGCATATATATCATTTTTGGTGTTTCATTCAAAGTCTACATGTATGTATCATACGTATGAGTAGGGATTCTATTTCCATGACCAATGAAACTAGATTAATTTACAATGATCATACTTTCTTTGCATTCTCGTCTCTACTCCTTAGACCACATCCTCACATCCCACTCTGATAAATTCAATTCTTCAAGAATTTATTGGCTATATGGTATGTCCTTATACCAACTCAATCTTGCTATTTTCTATCAATTTCTCATCTATTGAGAGTTTATCAGGTCAAAGCTTGTTTTGTCATATATATTTGTTGAGTTTGAGGAGTGTGATACGACAAAACAGCACGCAACAAAGGTAAATGATTAGATGCTGGAAGAATATTTAATTAAATACAAGAGGACATCCAGCAAATGTACTTGGATTAATCGATTAATTCAAAGCTACAGGAGCAATGAATCTCAAAACCAAACATACAAGTCGGATAGGAATTAAAAGAAAAACAATGTTCTTGCAGATTTTTCATATTTGGATCAGTACTAACTCATGGAAGATTGATGTTTTTTGAAGGACTCTGCTCGTTGTCTTTATCTAGATCAGTAATCATTTTTCACATGCCTAAAGTTTTTACAAAAAAAATTTGCTTCCTTCTATTGAGTAGGAGATAAAAGTAACTAAATCTTGAACAATAGTTAAGTCATTACTCACAATAGACTCATGCAAATCCCTTATCTATAACCTTGAGGAATATTTAAGCCTTTTCTGATGTGCAGAAATGCTAGATTTCGATGCCCATGCAAATCCCTTATTTAGGATTGCTTTATAAAGATTCTAGAGATATACTTTTTAGCCTCAGCCTTTGCTCCTCTTCTCTAGATATTTTCAATTCGGTATTTCAAGTGCTTTACTTATATTTTTCTACACTTTTTCAAAAGTGTTTTAACTCAAATTAAAGATAACATCGCTTTCTCTCTCTCTGTCTTTTTTTTTTTATAACATCGCTTTCTTAGTTTGACTGAGACCTTCTTAGATATGCCTAAGTATCATGGGAGTTTCATGGTTGAACTGAACTCTCCTTGGAGTTTCACATGATATCTGTGGTCTTCTAATCCTATGCTTTGCCATTTTGGATTAAAAATTAATACATCAGTAAGACTCGAAATTAAGGAGGATTAATTAAGGTTGACGACTTTAGTTTGTAATACTCATGCATAATTAAAGGTTGATTAAAGAAACACTAGATTTGTATGCCATAGTAGATGGTGGATCAAAGTATGGACTGTCTTAACAGTACGTAGATAGCGAGAAGCAAGCACTTGTGTCTGGCTTGCTCCCAGCAAATAGTCTTTTTCTGATCACAGAGTGCTGTTTCATGATTCCCACTGAACCCCAATTGGCCTCTCGTTCTCTGTCTCAGCTTGCACTACTACCAGTACTACATGAGAAAAAGCGTGATGATTGAGATTACAATCATTTTCTTTTTTCCTGTGGTGGCCCAACCCCATTCTCATGCCTGAATGTCTTCTTCTTCTTCTTCTTCTTTTTTGGATTAACACTGTGTTAATGTTATTTGATTACAGATCAGTCTTTAATTAATCCGCGGTCGTATTGAATAAACAGGAGCTACTATAGATGCACCCAGGAGAACTGCCGGGTGAAGAAGCGGATCGAACGGCTGGCGGAGGACCCGCGGATGGTGATCACGACGTACGAAGGCCGACACGTGCATTCTCCGTCGCACGACGAGGAGGATTCGCAAGCTCCGTCCAAAATCACTCTCTTTTGGTAGATTTACTTAACCGAAGACCGTCGTCGTCGTTAATTACTCACATAATTAAGCTTGTGTGCGCGTGGCCCATATGGATCTTTAATGCACTACGTTAAATATCCCAGTGTGCGATTAAACTTGGAATAATTATATTCTAAATTAGAATTTTGTAATCAAACAATTTTTCAATATATCGCTCAGTTTCTTCTGTAAAAATTAAGACTTCCCAACACTGGATCGGGCAATATCAAATATCCAGTACCTAACGTCAAACTGGTAAGCTCGATGTGGCAATTCTGCCTCGTGGCTCGACTGTAGAGCCTAACATGGCTTCCGGATCGACGCAAGACAAGAAGGGAGTGAGCAATCAATTTCTAACTGGTCACTGCCAACTCGATCGATCCCATTGAACCAAGTTAATACAAATATCTTCTAACACTGAAATATCTCATCTTCCCTTCTCTTCGTCTTCCTATACACTGCAAGATGATGAACTCACAGCAGCATACCGAGAGCTTATGGATCATCATCTAATTCTCATCGTGAGCAGAGCAGAAAGGTCAGCTTTTTGTAAGTCGTGTTTCTAGTTATCAGGCATATGTTATTCACTCGATCTCCTATTTTCCATTATTTTTGAAGCACGAAAAGATTTATATTTTTTTCAGGTTTCATACTCGAGAAGACTTGAGAGATATATAGAACAATAGTTTTTTTTTTCTAGGAAACTTTAAAAAATAATAATTTATTGTCTTTTGGTCTTTTGATCTTGGTTTATATTTTTTATTTTTGATAAATTAAACGTTTGTTTCAGCGCTCTCGTTAGTCTATTTCAGGACCAACACAGAAGAAGTAAATCACGAGGACTAATTTAACTAGTTCGAATAATGACTAATGCATAAGAAATGATAGGAATCTGACTACTAGTCAGGATGATAATAGTATTTCATATATTAAGAGGATTTATTTTTGATAAATTAAAGTTATACATCATCGTGTCATTCATGGGCATTCTGATCATGCATGGCATGATGCCTGGAGAAGGATCCGAACGCATCTTTACGCCTCTTTCCATTGGCTGGCCTCCCACCAAACGCGTCGTGTCCACTTCGCGTTCCGACCTGCCTTTCGACCGTTCCTCTTCCGACACGCGCCTCGACGGCGGGCAGTTCCTCTGCCCCCTCCGAGCGGCCCATTGGCTTCGAGCCACGTCCTTCAAAGGTTCGGGCAGGCGGTCGATCATACGGCATGGGTTGAATGGCGGAGGACGAGGCCACGTAGCTGGTGAGCTTGTGATGGGGCTTGGACGGTGAAGCAGCCGTTCAAATTGTTTTCTTCGATTTTTAAGTTGAACATGTATTTAAATGAACGGTGTCGATTGAAAATTGGACGGACAATTTTTTTGCGCCGTGAGATAATAATAAACGGCGTGGATGGTACATGGGTTCATCCATGAGGATATGATGGCCATGTCCATGGGCATAGTGGCGAGGCATGCCACAAAATATCAAGGCCACGTCATCGTGGATATCAGGAGGGCGAAGCCTGGCCTCTCATCCACAAGCGCAAAGTATCTTTTCCTCTCTTCTGGTCGCTCGCTTATAACTATCTTTCCTCTTCTTTCACTCGCCACTTCGTATAGAAGAAGGAAAATCGGAAAACCTTTAGAAAATTCCAGCCTCCGTTTCAGTATTCTCCCCTTGGCCAAGAAATTTCCTCCGTCTCTCCTCGTGCAATCGGTAGAGCGAGATCCAAGCTTTATCTTTTGGATTTTTTTTTTTTTTTGTGTTCATGCAATTTCTTTACTTTTTTTTTGCTATTTGGATTATTTGTTTTTCTTAGATATATGTTGCTCGATTCCATGGGAAATTTAGTTCTTTCCGGTTGCTAATCTAGATTTCTTTTATTTTTGGGGGAAAAAATTCACGAGTTTGAGATGCTGGAAAAAATTTGCTAGGTTAGTTTTTGTTAGATATGTGTTGCTTGATTCCATGGGAAATTTAGCTCTTTCCGGTTGCTAATTTTTTTGTTTTTTTTGGGGGGGGGGGGATCACGAGTTTGAGATGCTGGAAAAAGTTTGCTAGGTTGGACTGTTTACTTTTTGCTGAATTTTTCTGCGCGCCTTTTGATTTTTCTGACTAAAATTTCTATTTCTCGCCGTGTTTTCTGTTTTTCTTCCTATGTTTGAATGGAGAAGAATGCAACGAATAAATGAAAAAAGACGATTGAACATGTTTTTTTTTTCTGCAGATATTTGGACGTGTGTGGTGAATTTTAAGATTGTTCCAGATATTTGCTAGATTGTTTTTGGGGGAGTGGAACAACCTCGAAAAAGTTCGAGGGCAAATTGAATGCTCCGGTTTCTTACAAGTTGAGTAAAATGGATTCTGTTGGTGCCTGAGATCGGTTTCGTTTTTGGTCACCAACTTGATGCGTCTATTAGGTTTCGTTGGGTTCTCTAGATAATCTGGCTGGTGAATCGAAGACTATACTGTGATCTGTGATCTGATTCTTGGTGGGTAAGTTCTGGATTTCGGCTTTGGTTTGGTTGCGTTGTGAGGTTTGAGAAAAGGCAAACAGAGTAGGGGCATCGAATGTCTGCCTCTCCAGAGAAGTGGACCGACGGGCTACGGTTCTCGTCCCTGTTCTGGCCTCCACCGCATGATGAACAGCAAAGGAAGGTAAACTATCAGAGTTCATGCATCAATATTTTATAATTCTGTCCTAAACTTTTCCTGCTTGGTTGTACTTTAGATAAATAAACAGATATTTTATGTCCCAATGCCTTTCCGGGATGGCTGCAAACCTTGTTTTGTTGATTGACGTGCTTATGAGATTTTTTGTCACACTGATCTCTCTTGTGCAGGTCAGCAAACAATCCTGACTGACAACAGCAATTGCTAGAACTAACCTTGGATCTTTATATTCTGTTTCTAGGTTGTTGATAACTTGATATTATGTAAATTGTCAAGTACTGCTTCTGTTCCTTCCACCTAATTGTCCTTGTTTCAAGGGAAATTACTCTATACCTTATGGTAGGACCACATTGATTCTTTGTTGTATAACTTGATTGACTATAGTAATGATCTGCTCGTTTGAATTTTATTCATGACTTCTTTTAGTTTGTAGCACTGAATACCTTTTGCAATTCTAATTTATTCTTTGCATGAAATGTTTATCCTGTATAATGAATGAAACTTACTACAGCACAAATTTTATTTTGCAAAGTTATTAATTAGATTGCTGCGATGGAACAATAATAACTAGTGATTCTGACCTTTGCTTGAATGTAAATATGTAATTTATCTTTCATGTCTGTCTTGTTATGTTTTCTTTTTTCCTTCAGTACTAATACACTTCTAACTTTCTCAAAGGAACAAGTTGCGGCCTATGTTGAATATTTTGCCCAGTTCACCTCTGAGGAATTTCCAGAAGATATAGGCCAGGTATGATAATTGTTCATTCTGATAAAGGTTATTGTATCATATTTAACTCTAGAAAAAGGAAATTATATTTTACTTGTTTTGCTACTTGGATCGTGCAGCTAATTGAAAGTCATTATCCTTCGAAAAATGATCAACTTTTGGATGAAGTTTTGGGTATGGCAATCTATACTCCTTCCAATTCCATACTTTGTCCTCATTGTAATCTATTTTCTAGATAAATCTAGACAAAAGAAGTTACTAACTGCTAATTTGTTGTATTCCAGCTACATTTGTTTTGCACCATCCCGAACATGGCCATGCTGTTATTCATCCTATTCTTTCACTTATAATTGATGGGACACTAGTGTACAACAGGAATGCTTCTCCATTTTTATCCTTCATCTATCTATTCAGCCATAACTCTGAGGTTTGGATTCTGAAATTATGAATTTTTGATGACAAATGTTATTGTTCAATAATTTTCTTCTGAATACTGAAGTAATACCAACTATTACTTTTGCAGAAAGAATATTCAGAACAGTGGGCTTTAGCATGTGGAGAAATTTTGCGGGTTTTGACCCACTACAATAGGCCAATTCACAAGGTTGAGCACTGTAATTCACAAATTGAAAGGAGCAACAGTGGCAACCATGCAACTACAAGCAAGACAGAAGCCAATCATACTCTACAACAGGAAGATAGGAAACAATTGCGTCCATTATCTGCTTGGATTACAGATATTTTGCTTGCTGCACCATTGGGAATTAGAAGTGATTATTTTAGATGGTAAGAAATAGTTTACCTCTTAAAAATTTGTCTCCAATAATCAAAAAAATGTTTGGGAATTATAACTTGATTTCCTTCCTATGTTAGGAGAGGTTATGTTTTCATTCCTTGTAAGCCTTTGTTGGGTTTTCAATTTCATTTTCATTATTTCAAAGCCACTTTTTATGCATGTTCATCATTTCAATCGTTCCTTTAAACTTTCATTCCATTATAATGAATATAAGTGCTTCAAAGCTGTAATGTGGAAAAGAAAACATCTAACTAGGAATGAATTTTTTTTGTCATGAATGGAGATCTCTTAAAATCTATAAAATGAAGGTATCCAGTGCAGTTCTAAAATAGTATTGAAGGAAGTATTGAGCCCTTTTAGTCAATCATTTAACTTTTTTTTTCATTAATTAGTTCTCCAGCTGGTACTTTCTTTGTCAAAATTATTTTGCTATTCTTTGAAGCTATTCTTCATCTTTGCAACTAGGTGTGCTGGGATCATGGGAAAATATGCTGCAGGTGGTGATTTGAAGCCTCCGACAACAGGTATCTGATTGCTTACATCTTGTTCAATTGTATGCTTAAAGTTTTTCATCTTATAATGACTGAAGCACATCTAATTTATCATCTAATTTTTACGAGATGTAAAAGCCAAAAGGCAGGAAATACATTAATCTATGTGAAATTGACAAAAACTAATGCAAGATTAGTTCTTCATTGTGCTCATACTATGGCATTTTTCATGTATTCAATTTTTTACTTTCGGAAGATGTCTGATTGATCTTTGTGGTTGTCCCTGCTTCTGGAAGATGTCTTTCAAGTTTTATATTATATTATATTTTTTTCAATTTCATCCACAAGGTCAAATACCATTGTCTTTTACTCTTTCCGTGTTGGAAAAATTGTTCTTTTATACTTAGGGCTGTAAACAAGCCAAGCCGAGCCAAGCTTTAGGGTGTTCAAGCTTGTTTGATAAGGTAACCGAGCCGAGCCGAGCCAAGCCTAAAATGAACCAAGCTTTTGAAATGATTGTTCAAGCTTGGCTTGGTTTATTTTTTATGAGCTT